>NNCF01136008.1:83300-102815 GCA_002313205.1 Laupala kohalensis | reverse complement strand
GTATATATATATATATAATATATTTGGAACAATCTGCATTGTAAGTGAAAACATTTGCAACAAATCCTTGATAGTGCTGAAGAATATTAATTTGAAAAAGACCAAGGAAAAGGATTTTTATGGCTCTGGGATGGAGTAGGTATGAATAGAAAATTAAACCCCTCATCATAAGTATTGAGGCAAATAGAGGAGTTGCCATAAGAGGGTCATCAATTATTGATTCTAATTAGAGATGTTAAAAGAACAAAGATTAACCCTAGAGAGGTGGCGTGGGGTATTTTATGACCTGATGAAATTTCATTTAGGTTCTGTACGATGAGTTTTTAAGGAATCACATTTTGTCCACCCCTTACCTTTTCCTGCATTCCTTGTCTTTTGTTGAAGGTCAGCAACACAGGTGGTGGAATGCTAAAATTTCTGGAAAAGAAGATATTTGTGAAACTGTGTAACAATGAGTGCACCACTTCTGTTACTTCTGTGAGTGCTTAACCATTACATTTCAGTAGTTTCATTGAATTGTCTGTTACGATCGGTTGTGTTTTCTAATGTTATGCTTTTCTAATTATTAAATTTTAATTACTTTGATATTAAAATGAGTAATGAGAAATTTGGTGCCAGAGTACTGGTCTTACTAAAGGAAATGGAGGAAGAAGAAATTTTGGGTGGAGAGAGCAGCAAAATTGAAGATGAATTTGAAATAGTGAACTATAATAGAGAAAGTGAACAGAGTGAAGGAGAAGGAGATGAAGAAGATTATGACGAAGAAGAGGAAGGTGATGAAGTCACATCCCATGGACAAGCTGCACCTTGAAATTCTTCAGTAATCATAATCACATCTTTGTTTTAACACACTTTTAGCTAAAAGAAGGAAACTGATCAGAGCGCTCCGAGGGAAAATATTTCAAGCTGTAAAAATTTCCAGGAGGTTCATTAGCGGTTTATGACTGCGGGCACTAGCATTAAAACCAGCTATTCGCCACTTCAGTTGTGTTAAGATGAGCAATCAGAATGTGAGAATGAACAATGCCTCTCACCTAGTTGAGTTCTGGAATTTCCGAAACAGTGCGCGCATCCTCGCGGACTTGCAAAATGTCGGGACGTCACACTGTGGAGTATTTGAGGCCAAAACCCGGACAAAAAGGAAACAATTCTTGTTTCACAACATTAAATTTTATATCACCGAATACCTGATTAACTGGCGCGTCTAACGACGTTAATTTCTGGAAAACTGATTAAATCTGACGTCTGCTATCGCCGATTGATTTTAAGGTTTGTAAGTTTGCAGATGTCCTTAAATTAAAGTTTTAGCGTTTGTAGCGTTTAAGGAATAAATTTATACTACCCGTATGGATCGCTGGATTGACTTAAAATTTTAACAGGAATATATAAAGATATCTTCTTTTGTTATTCTTATTTTTATCACTGGAATTAAATTAACTGTCTTTATAAGTATCTTTATTTGAAAAATATTTTTTTATAGAAATGTTTCGGAAGCTTATATACAATTTTGATTTTTAAATGTGTGTCGGGATTGTCGCGCAGTTTTAAAACCACTGCATTAATATATAATACACGTATAATATATCCCAAAAGAAAAAGAAAATACCCGAAGTTGCCCAACGCTTTTTTATGAATATTTTTAAAAAATAATGCGTTCTTGAAACTTGATTACGTTCATGAAGCGTATTTACAACTAGTGAAGTTAAACACCAAATTTTTATGAAGAACTGTAATGGAGAATAATCTAATTCTTGTTTATACATCTAATTGATTTGAAATATTTGACAGGGACCCCCCGATTGGGAGGAGTGGGGGGGGGGGAGCACAAATGGAAATAGACCTTAGAGTATTGTGAGATTTGCATTAAGGTGAACTGTCCATATATCAGAGATAGAAAGGATTTTATTTTGTGTGATCAGTTTAGAGACCTTAAGGATACTGAAAGAAAAGAGCTTTTAGAGTGTTCTGTGCTGCTTGCCCAACACACACCTTGTACTAGTCCAGAGTTATCCGCGGGCCCTTCCATTCAGCTTCCATTCAACGCCCTTCGCTGTCTCCAGGGAATTCCCATCGAGAAGAAGTGTCAACGGTGTTATTACTTCGACAAGGATCGTCTGTAGAAAACATGAACGTTTCGTAGGCGACTAATGATAAATTCCATAATGTCCTCACAGCGAAGCTATGTCCAGCTCAGGGATTAAGTAGAATTACTGAGAGGAAAGCCACCGTAGTGTACACATATCCCGTAGTGCGCTTCCTACGTGTGTACTAAGTTTTGTAGTGCTTTGAGATAAATTGAGAAATTTGGTTATTAAGTGGAATTCTTTTTTCTGAATCGAACATTGGAAATAATAATTGAATATTGTGCAACGAGAGAGCTGGATAGTTTTTTCTTTGGTGATTGTGCAAGTATTTCCTGGGGTGAGTTCTGAAATTCATCATCATGGATAATTTTTTTCCCTTATACACTAAAATTTACAGTTTTCGCATCGAAAAATATCAGCCATCTCTCAATACAATCTATAGTTTCTATCAGCGATCTACAGAATAAGAATGAAGATGATGTCCTGAATTCCGGAGAATCAGATTAACTCCTAAATCAACATATTTTAATGTATAAATAATATAAACGCAGCAACTATAACTTTTATCTTCTATACTTTAGTTATATCATTTTTAGTAAATTTAAACTGCAATTTTTTTTATTGAAATTTAGCAAAAATTATTTTTTTATAAATAAACGTCCAAGGAAATATATCAATATACACTAACATACTATTATAAACACAGCTCTTGTCAATATGCATGATAGCAAGTAATTATTAGTACTTTTGACTAAAAAGAACTTGAAAATAATTTTGTCCGCGTTTAGAGGGCAAATACTCAACAGTGCGTCGTTGCGTCCGGGACGGAGCAGTGCGCGCGTAGCATTACGCGTCACGTCTTCGATTTTGCGTCCGCGTAGACGCAGAGCTTTTACTAGCTGATTATTCCGACTTCGCTCGGGTCCTAAATGATCTAATATATAGAGACTTTTTTTTCTTAAAAATAATTTACTTGTTTATCAAAAATATACTTGTGTAGTATTTTCAGTGTAACAATTACATTTACAGAATATTAATTTTCCTTTTTTCCTCTAATGGCACTATAAATGCATTGGACTTTCACGATAAACCTACGAATTACCATTTTCGAGTGTTGAGTAATAATTTAAAATAGCTTACGACCTACTTTGGACGTTTTCAAATACGTAATAGGCACATGGGGCTGCTTTTGCTAGATACAGCAGTCAAGTTGGCGACGGAGTAGATTTCTTTGATACCTGATATGTAAATAGTGAAACAATGCATCAGACTTGAACCTAGGTTAAGCGTTATTCCGAAATTATCTTCTTCGTATGAAAAATATGTCTACAAACCTTTTAGTTTTTCGTACCATTTCCCTTTAGGGCAGATTCTGTGATAGCCCTCGAATACTAGAGACATCTAATATTAGTGACCAAATCAACGTTTGAAACGTTTTGGTCCACTGATTACAAAATTCAAAGTAGAGCAGAATCGTTTGTAAAAATAAATGTTTGTACAATTAATGAAGGACGTTATATCGTAAGTATTGATGCAGACTTCTCGTATGATGATGCTGTATAGAATTAAAGGGAAATTGCGGTACATTTGTGTGTTGAGGTTTCGAAGGATAGATTGTTCACTTGTCCTATGTTGCTTTTTGTAACCAAAGTTGCAACAGTCTACATATATTTCCCCGCATTGACTTACAATTGCCCCACAAAAAAAAAAATAATTTGTTTTTACTGATTCTTATAATGCTATGGCTGATTCTAAACGTTTTACTGAGATTTCAGGTATTATTCTCCAAATTGTTTCAAGTTTGTTATAAATTATTACCTTTATTTTTGAAGCAAAATGTTTGAGGAATTAATTTAACTGATCTATTTTTGCCTCTCACGTCTTAAGGTAGTACGAACGTCCATTCTATACCCGTTAACTTTTCTCTTTTTTGTTTGATCGAAAGAAAAGACGTATACCTATAAAAAGTACAAGAATATGTTTGCGTTTACCGACTTGTTTTCGAATAAATTGCCGCTAAAGTTGCATGGGCTCTTATGGAGAACTCTCAAAAGGACTATTTTTTTTAAAATTGTGGAGAATTTAAACGGTGAAATTAACGAAACAAAAACTGTCGAACATATCGGGAAATTATTGTAGAAAAGAACACTCTAAAAATCAACAAAATTTTGCAAAAATAAAAAATAAGAAACTGCTGAGAGAAAAAACTATACGTTGAAACTAGAATGTGGTCGCTATTACTCAGTATGCAGCGTGAGGCATTGATTCTGTTCGGCTTGACGACCAGGCGTCAGTTATGAAATAACATTAATTTTCTTATTGAAAGAAAAAATCTGTTTCTATTAAGTTGTTGAATAAAATTTGGACATCTTGGGCCTAATATTTGAATGAAACCTTCTCAAAGTTGTATGGGCTCTGATGCATAGAGTCTCTAAAGGGTCAATTTTTTAAAATAAATTCTAATGTAATTTTCATTGATATTTGTGTAAAAAACTATTACCCGTGTCCGAAATTTGATATAGGAGAAAACAACGAAATTTGCCTTGCCATTCCGGTCAATTAAGAAAATTATTCAAATACCATGTTTCAATTTAAACGGTGTAATTGATGATTCGCAGTTTTTTAATACATTATAATTCATTAATTTCAGTTATTACAGCTATTACTAACTCTTACTATTACTAACAACTCCTTCTAACCCCTTCACGTGGACCAAGTTGCTGGTAAACCCAGCTAAGCGACCCATCTACAAACAATAGCCTACCACCCAACTCCTACCTCCTATCGCTCCGTGTAGATAACTTCAATAGCACGCTACATTTTCCATTCACAAATACTACAAAAAAAGTGTTACTAACCAAGTATCTTAATAGTGGAAATAATATGTTTTTCAAGGAACGGATGTTAGCAGTTAATATCACATAGTTTGGCCGAAACGCAAGAAAATCGTGTTTGTAATATATTTTTCTCTCTTTCACTTTGTTCATAAAATCTTAGTATTTAAGAAACGTAAAATATAAAATATGATATTTTAAATCAAATTAATGATTGTTGGTATTTTTTGTACAAAACATCATGGACGAGAAAAAGTATCAAAGGATAGAATCATCAGTAAACGGCTTGCAGACGCTTGTTTAAATATATAAAAAGTAGTTAGTTATTTCGTCAACCGCCAATCTATTTTTTCCCTTCACATCTTAAAGGACTAACTGCTTGAAAGCCTCCTCGCAGTCCGCTTCACCATGTTTTCTGTGTTGCAGACACGTACGTGAAAACGTACTTGCGCGACGGAGACCGCTGGCTGCAGAAGCGCAAGACCCGCATCATCCGTCACAGCCTGGAGCCGCAATTCAAGCAGACGCTGCGCTACAACGCGTGCGACGTGCTGGGGCGCACGCTGCTAGTTATGCTGTGGGAGCACCAGAAGGGCTTCGAACACAACCAGGGACTGGGTGGGGCGGAGGTGGCTCTAGACAAGCTGCAACTCACGCAGACCACCGCAGGTTGGTACCCGCTCTTTCCCATTCATAGCCTCGGTTCCGATTCTAACGACTCTCCCTGACGGCTCGGCCGAGGCTTTTGCACCCTCCGTGGGCCAGCCCTTCCCATCGCCATTTTTTCATTGCTAGTATTTGCTTCTTTCGCTGTCAAAGTGCGGCCTGTAGGATTCGCTCTTCATGACCAATATTCCAACTCACGTAGCCATGGGTTTCCGGTCTACTCTCTCTTTTGTAGAACTGCTTTTAAGTTCGAATTGCGTTCGATACCTCAAACGTCGCTCCCTTCTGGGCCCGAGAATTTGCGAACATCCCTGTTTCTTCAGTAATGTAACGTAGCGTCTTTCTTTTGATCGTGCGTTCAGTATTCCTGATCCAAATCCAGACGTGCATTCTTATCTTTACTATTCCTATATTTGTTTATTCGTCACAACGCTCTCCTCTGACATGCGGGTGTAAGAAGACTTCTACTGAGCAAATTTGTTAGAAATCTGAGATTGATCTTTTCATGTGTGGTTTTCGCAACTCTTTTACTTCCCACAAAATGAATTCTCTATAGGCGTGTTGAGTTAGCACCTTATCACAAATATCCAGTCATTTGTTTTGCGATGATGGGCCAGATCAAGGTTTGAGTTTTCTTACAGTCAGTGATTAATTTTCTTTCGGGCGAAATTACTTACCTTTTAAATGACGGGAACCTTGTAATTTTATTTCCCTATTATTTATTTATGAGACATGTTCCCTCTTCACTTCATTAAAATGTACTTACAACGCACGAAACAATAGGGTAAGATGTATCAGGAAATTGATTCTGAGGCTGCCCTACATTTTATTCCGAACAATCTAAACAATTTTATATGTTTTCCATCGGACATGCAATTCTTTCAAAAACGAAACTTGAATCAGAACTTTCTCCGGCACGTGTGAAACAACGAAAGGGATAAATTCTTGTCATGATGACGCAGATCGCACGTTGAATTCTTGTCACGACAATGCAAATCTAAACTAATTTCAAAGTGCAACGAACACCTGAATTCGCTTTGGGTCCTCTCATGAATGAAACCCGTTGCCCGTGTCAAGGTGAAAGTCAAACGAACAATCTCCACCTTCAAACGCTTTTGTAAATAATATATCCTTAGTGAAAACTACTCGATAAAACACCAAAACGACACATAATATATTAACTTTATAATTCTTTTAAAAATAATTTGATACGATCTTCTGCTCAAGACTCGGATTTTGTTTGATTAAACCTCATTCCGGCGTGTTTCAATCCAAGTTTCCGAGAAGTGAGATTATAATATTCTAAAAATGAAAACTAATGCAATATAACACACAATAAACCTATTGATACAATAAATAACGCTAAAATCCATTCACGCTAATTACATACAAATATATGCATTACTAAATCATTCATATTAATTTTAACCCTAAAGTAATTAAAGTATATGTCGTGTGTACTCCCCAGAAACGAGGAAGAGCCTTTATTTGTTTAAAAAAAACGCAGGGTTTTACAATAAAACTCGACATTATCCAAATATATTTGTAATATTATGAATACCATTAAAATCTTGTAATTACATTTTAAGACATATTTTGAGATCGTGTATTGTATGAGAAAAATGGCTCATTTAATCAAATTTTGTAGTTACCTTCTGAGTAATATAATATTTTGAAGAAATGTAAATATGAAATAGAATGAACAAGAATGCTTTAGTCTTACCCTCACATGCGTTATGCTAATGTGATATGCGTCGCTGTGAATAATTAACTAGACTTATCAAGTTGATAAGAAAACGAACACCAACTTAGGCACGGGCTGGTTCCCGCGGGCCTCCAAGTTGAATCCTGGAACTGGAAACGCAAGTAGATATGAGTGCGTTTTAATTGTGTGAGTTAATCGCAAGTTAAGGACATCAGGTCCACGTGCATAATTTTCAAAAAAATGTCTTCCCCGAAACCTTATGTTACATGTTCGCTTTAGCTCATGTTTGGAATTGTAGGTAGAAATGAGTGAA
Organism: Laupala kohalensis; assembly: GCA_002313205.1. Lineage (NCBI taxonomy): Eukaryota > Metazoa > Arthropoda > Insecta > Orthoptera > Trigonidiidae > Laupala > Laupala kohalensis. The sequence continues at coordinate 95,213 of NNCF01136008.1, read as the reverse complement.
AATAGTAAAGAAATAATTTAAAATATGATTGGTAGCAAAAAAGAAAAGAATAATTGGTCGTGCGTTCTTTTTATTACAGAAATTCATCCCTACTCTCTTGAAACCTTTCGCCAAAATGTTCATAAAGTAATCTTATACTGTTCGAATCCTTCTCTTTCATATCTATCAAACGACTGCACTATTTGTAGAATTCTAATACTTGTGATTAAGCTTCTTTGATCTATGTCAATTATTAAATTTGTCGTCTTAACAATTTATACGTACTTGACAATCACGAATTATTCGTTTTCAAGAACCGGAAATGAATATTATCGAATTCAATTGTTGAAACGACTATTCTTGTTATTCTCTTCGAGATTTATTGGTGTTTCTGTCTATTTCTAAAAAATTATTGCTATGAATATATGAATAACTTTACCAAAACGTTTTGCAACATAATTCGTAATGGGCTGGTACCATGGTTTCCACATTTTTCTGTGGCAATATTTTTTTTGTATTTTCCTCCTCTCTTAGACTCTGATAACGGTTGTTCGAAGCTCTTCTTTTGTAAGACAATTTCCTCTGAAAAAAAGATGAAATTTGAAATTAATTCACAAACTTCTAATTTCTAAATTTGTTCACAATATTGTTATCCATTGGAAATCTCAAAATCACAGTTAATTCTTGTAGATGAATTGTGGTTACAATTGACGCCATGTAATGAATTAATAGTTCAGTAACGCATTGCTTTCATTAGAAGAAATTGTCTTTAAATGTGCTCCACGTAGCACAACATTTCTCCAAGCATTGGTATAAATATTGATCAGCTTATTTGTTTTCCACCTTTCTTAGTATTCTATCTTCCGTATGGTAATCAGACTGCTACACTTTTGTTGCAGAAGTAATTTATATTTGTGTTATGATCCCTTATTTTTCAAATTACTTTTTGTATTTTAAGGTATTTTAAAGACATTCTGTCATGGCCTAAAATTCCCGTATATAGAGCAATTTTGCCTTTGCACTCACGGGGAAATTTAACGTACTGAAATATCCCAAAAGGTGATTAAGTTCATGTGTAGGAATTACCAGTATCTGTGGTAGAGTCCTTTGGAAAACTTTCTGTCCTTGAGTATGACAAAATATGACAATATGTCATACAATTAGTATTAATCATTAAAGAAGCTAAGTTTAAAGCATGCCTAATCTAATACATAGTTTTGAGATGTAAATGCAATGCTAACAATTGCTATCAATGTTTTTTCACTATATAATATATATTTATGTGCTTTTGTGTTTTATTGACTTTATTAACCATTCACAAGACAATGCTTCGACAATGTCTTCTATCGGAAAAATTGGGTAATATTCATTTGTACAAAGAATATATGTTTTATTTTGTAAAGTGTTCAATGGAAGATATTTCTCGTTGTTTGTATAAGCCTTAATGTTTCAAATTTATTACTTACCATGTTTCAGAGTAGCACACACTGACTGACATGTGAAGGTTAGTAGATTTAGTGAATTGAGTGATATGTCAAAACCAATAGGGTTGTTTGTTGCAATTCATATCATATTCACACTTGACAATCTGGGAGTCGTTATAATTTATTACATCCGACAAAACCTTGGTGTCACCTTCTAACTGAATATTCCACAAAAAATATCTCGAACAACAGAGTAAAAACACCTTGGTTTCAAATGTACATCATTCATGTTGATCACAGTTGGACGGATTGTTTCCCGTCGTTAGTATTAGTAACTCCCGACAATTGTAGGCCATATCGTAGGTTCTGACACAACAGCAGATTTCTTGACAATAATTGTTCCCATTCCTCCTGGAATATTATAGTTAAAATGTAATGCATGGATGTCGATATGTTGGATGTTGCATTCTACTTGATAAAAATTTTCTAAAAGAGGAGCAAACAGAATGCTTCATAAGTAAAGGTGAAATATATACTGTAATTAATATTTCAGAAGTACATGAAAATGACTGAGAATTTTGAAAATAATGATTCTTAAACTGTCGTTAAATGCTTTACCATACTTTCTGTCGTGAGAGGTGTAGTTTCATTCCACCATAAATTATAGAATTCCCAAAATACCGTCTTCACTCAATTCGATGCGGAGAAACCTCTCGATATACAGTGTAGTTACAGAATTGATTCCGTGACCCTTTGTGGTACGTACCACTGAAGATAAAAGAATGAGGAAGTACGATTTTGATTTCATTTTCTTGTGATTCGTCTAATGATTTCTTTCTAACATTTGACTGTGCAACATTAATTATTGAAATTTCATAATTCGGTCTGTTATTTGTTTCAATTAGTTTATCACAATTAACTCAATCTTTTCTGTTCTCTCGTTTGAAAGTTTAGGGTTCGAGGCTTCTGGTCTCGTTTTTCTCCACGTATATCGAGACAAAATTACTTCAATGATCTCGAGCTGATTCAATAGGCTTATGAGCCAACTTTGTCCTTTACCAAGTCAAAAACCACAATATTTTGGTCCATGAATCTTTACTTCATCGTTGTGACTGCAGTTCTATGTACAGGAAGAAACGCGAAAATTGATCGGGGATGGGACGCAGCGTTTCTGTCCATGCAGGTCACAAATTAGCCTTGTATAAGGAATATTGCCGTATAGTTGATACATCAGTTAATTCTCATAATTTATTGGTCAGTGGATTATTTTCAGTAAGGCTAATGACATTTATTTCTTTACGAAAGTTTATTAAATGTGATTGGACTTTGGGATTGTATAGGAGAGGAGAGTTTGGCCTCGTATGCCATGCTTGTGATTCAAAGACTTTGTTGAATGTACGCTTCTCATTCTTATCCCGTTTTTGTTCCTCTACGTGCTATTCTCTTAGCATTATGACAGATTTACAATGTTACCGGTTGGATAGGACGTGATTTAGATGCCTCAAAGGTTTCTTCGGCAGCACTCAACCCAAATTCCTCTGAAAAAACAAAAAAACAGAAATACATAGGAGTTGTTACATCTCTCATATCACGGGTAAATACACTTCTATAATAAAAATCATGAACAACAATATAATATTGCTATGAGATAAGTTATTTTGGAAGCTTTTTCTAGGTGATTTCCTCCCTTAACAAAAACGTCGGAAGCATTTATAATTTCAGTTTTTGAAAAGGTTTTCAAGATTAAAATGTGTAAGTATCGAGGAATAGGACTTGTCATCGGATATGTTGACTGAACCAAACCGTCTAGTGCATAACTCAAAAGACATTACTCATACGATTTTGTCTCATTGGAAAACAGGATATTTTATTACAGGTTTTGCTTAACCTAGCTTACAAAGCATTCTGAAAATGTTTTTCTAACTTTCTGCGCGGTACTTGTATTTTACATGTATGTGTTATCTATATGTGTTCACAACGTCCCCACCTAACTTAGAAACTTGTATATATAGGTAATAATTTATTGTATCAGAAAACGTTTTCGAACTGGAAACGCAAACGAAATTTCTATTGAATTTCTTTCAAGGATTCCAGTTTTCCTGAATTCTTGTGTTAATAGGATCCAAGATCATAATATGTAAAGATTCAATAAACATTTAGACGATAAACAAAAAGGAGGCGTCCAGATCATATCGAATGTCCGAGTACATTCACTCACACTCTGAATGTAGATTTCTCGACACTCCAAAAACAGAGGTTGAAAAAAATATATTTAAATGTTACGTTATAGTTGTCATTGTAGCCATTGATTCATTGTCTATGAATTACTCATCTGTAATCGATATGTTAATTGTAGAATATGGGCATAATAATCTTATGCCCTTGTCCGCCCTCTTGCACAAGTCTTATTAGTTCGTAACCTCCATTTTGTCCGCGCAAGTTTCTAGCTTGAAAGCTAGAGCAGCGGATACGAAATTCATATTTAATCGAAAAAGCGTGAAACGAACTGATAATGTCATTGAATTATATGTTAATAATTATGTGTTTATGTAGTCGTTGAGAAAATGGAAGCCAATAATCACTGTAAATGCTTCTGATAAGTCCATATTTCTGTGTCCAATTGTTCATGTACGAAACAAAAATATCTTAAACCAGCAATGCAAACATCCCACTGATCGTGATCTTGCACTTCATAAGAGTAGGTTTGTTAGTTCAGTGTCTCCCCTTATCCATTGATCAGCTGCACACATTGGCTCCCTTCCCCTTTGGCTTTGCCTTAATCTCATCCAACCTTCTTTCACATTTCCATTTCCACTGTTCTAATATTCACAGTTTCAACTAACTTTTCTAATTTTATTTATGGAATGTTGATCTTGTACTGCACTACCATGTTTATCAGCCTTATGGAGTGACTTTGCTAGACATACAATTATGAATACCCGATTACTTGTTTTGATATTTCTATATATTCAAACTCTTCGGTAGGTGAAGTTTGCTAGGAAATATTCTCGTAAGAAACTGTTATTACTCTTTTACTCTGTTATTACTGTCTAGTGTCACTTCTTTGAAAACCCTTCACAGAAAGGCCTAAAATTCCAGACTCTGTGGACTCCTTCAAATATCGCCTCTCGTAGATTAGAAAATGAGAGACTAACCTAACTGTTAGATTTTATTATCATGCTGTGTAGAGTAGTTAGAAATTTGAGAAAACATTCAATGACAATCTAATTTTTGTGAATAGGAAATATTCAGTAAACAAAATTAGATCAATCAATTCTAGGAAACGCCAAATATCAGTAGAATGTTAAGGATAAAATGAAGTTTCCTAATCCCAAGCTGTTCTTCCTCCATTGGTCTCTAAGATTAAGATAACTGTAGTAATGTATGATTATACTATTATGAATTCCATCTTTACCGAACAACCACTGCAAAAACACCAGTTGTTTCAGACACGGTTTCCAATATATAAAAAAGGTGGTTAAATTATAAATATTTACCAATTTGGGGATTAAAAATTGCATGTGATATCTTGTGCTTCATTTCAAAAGTAAATTGAAGATCGCTCGTTTAACACCTCTTCCTTTACAGTATATCCAAGTACATTTACTGTATTTCTCGTTTCCATCTTGCCAAAACCGATGTGTAATTTTCCTTTTAAAGAAAAAGCTTTTTGCTGACTTCATTCCTGTGTGAATGTACTCACAGTTTTATGTTTTTCAAGTTATTATTCCGTATTGTGTAATCTCAAGATATTGTATGTTCAAGTAGTATTAAAATGTTGAAATCCAAAATGTAGTAAAGTAATATATAAATTTAATAAATTTATTGTCAAAAAACAGTACAAACTGCGTATGACCACGTGGAGGGAAAAAAAACTAATTTACTCTATCATACTAATTTACTCTAATTTAACTAATTTACTCTAAATACTAATTCGTAATATCATGTAAAACTCTTTAAAAAACATTAACAATTCTATTTTTTGACTTTCCATGAGTGAAAAGAAGAGGGAAATATGGTAACATTTTCAACTATTAAATGAAAGTTCTCATTAACTGATTGTAAAACAACATCTCAGAGAATAAGCTATTCTCGTGAGGAGGAACAACCAAAATCAGATTGATGTATTTTTTGGAAGTATTTTACAACATTTTCCCCATTTTTCTTTGTGATATTGTGATATATTTTACAATAATTCTTAAGTCACGGGGAAAGGCGTACTAGAGTGTAGATAATTTGACCTTTCTATGTTGCATTATTGCAAATTATGTGAATACAAGGTAAATACATAAAATATTAGGTTTTCTAAAACTTCTTGGCACATAGAGCGTCTGTTGTGCATATATTAGCTGGATTATTCTTTAGAGAATATTCATTATTAAAATACGGTCATTATATTGCCTTAGGTGTTGCAAATATGTACACAATATAACATAGACGCAGTATTGATGTTGAAAGTGCATTTTGTAATGTTAATTATTATGGGTCGTTACCCGATGCAATTGTTTAATCAATCTAAGGCCTAAAAACTCTGTACTTATCAGCTAGCATTGAAATTCTTCGAAAACATTTTTGTCCTAAGTCGTCCTAGTCACATTACGTAATATATAAGGCAATCAATCCAAGATCCTTTTGACTGGACTGAAATGTGATAACAGGTTCATTAACAGCATAGAGTAAATTACATTTTCTCAAGACATTGAGAGTACGGTGTTATGTTCACCGTACGCCAAATAATAGTGCTTCAGAAAAAAATTCTCACACTCGACTTCTTCTTGTAGCTCTTAAAGAAAAGTATATTGCAACAATTTTCACGCTAGTCATCTTAAAGTATCCGTATTATTTGAAAGTTCCTGCGTAATGTAGAGCGAGAAATTAATTTCTATAGTTTGATATTTTCTTATTTATTGAAAGGACTCTCCTCCTCTAGAGAAAAAATATCAGTATAACTATAAAATCTCTTTAGGAGAATTTATTTAACGGAAAATGAATGCCATTGAAGAGAAATCCATCCGTGGAAAAAATCATTCATATGTAGCGTGCAGACTGAACTTTTTATGGTTTTGCTCGGATAATGTTTGAATTAGTTTGTAAAAAGAATACTATGAGAATTAAGGAAATGAAGAGCTGTTCCACAGCACTGACAACGTGGTCTAGAGTAGGACTTTTTCACATTATCTCCCTCAATCTTGTTGTAAATGTGTTCCCTAATTGTGTATGAAAAATGTAATATTTTGTGTCCATTCGCATATTTTCGATATTCTAGCCAGTTGCAGAATATCGTAAAGCCATATCAATTATTCGCCAAATTAAATGGTGATGACTTTTCTTTTATAGACAATTCGCATGTTGGAGTTGTAACGTTGAAGAGAATCTGTTTCACCACTACATTTGGTTGCAGATTTTTTAATTTATTTTTTAAGAAAGAAAAATCTGTAAGGAAATTTTTTTGTATCTATTCATCTGTGTCAAAGGTTAATTATTTCCGCACCCTGAAAAAGAGTCAGAATTTTACGACACTGGAACCATAATTTGAACATTTTATCAGTTGGAAGTAATTAACTACTTGGAAAAAACTTTTTTATTACTTTCAAATAAATCATGGTGTAATTGGTAAATGTTTTGGCTTCGCTGTACTCTACAGTAGAGCATGTATTTTATGGAAATCGTCTGTCAGTAGAAATCTTGCAAAGAGAAGCATTTTATTGTAAATATTTCGTTTAATGAGCAATCGCTTTCGATCCTGGGGGTTCAATTGCTTTGAACCAGTAATTTAGGTTGACTTTGAAATATGAGAGAGAATGAAGTAGCGAAAGGAGGGAGGTTCATGTTGTTTGCGATTCATAAATATTCAAGCATGTAAAATGTATTTTCAGATAAAAGCCAACCACAAACATTGAATCAATTCACATTTTAGATTAAAAATAGAGAATCTGTGATAGCACATTGCGTGGTATTGATGGGATAAATAAATAATTATTCATATTTAACTTTAATAAGAATACTAAAGACCTATTGTTGTGAAAATATTTGTGATCTCCAAAAGAATTTTGGATTCACGAGTGAGATTCTTACTGACAGCATGGATTCAATTTTGTGTTTACTGTCGAACTTTGTGTCTCTTTCCTTATTATTATGTATGTAAATCAATCTGACAAAATCTGGCGCTCATAGAAAACGTGTTCTGTCACAAAAATACAATATTGTACTACTGAAGAACACAACTTCATAATTCCAATATATTGTATCACCCATAATAAATCAATTGAAAGGTTCTCATGAAGTATTTTATTCCACAGTGTAGTAACCTAGTTAGATTCATTTCATGACATAGTCTGAAACTCCTCATAGACAGATATTTTAGTGAAATGGTGGGTAGAATGAGGTTTAAATGAACAATAATAGTTGTATTTGAGACACATATTTTAGGAACATTGGTTCTAAAAAAAAGAATGCAAATTTTCTTCGTCTCTGGGAACCTAATTTTTTTTTGTGAGATCTCTTTTTAAAGGAGTGAAATCGTTTCTTGTTCCGTTTAATGGTTAAGAAGAAATTTAAAATCTTGGATAAAAGAGCTGCATGCGTATTATTTCATTAAAAAGATAACATTTTAAAGTTTTTCCGACACAATCAAAGTGTGAAGTAGGCTATCATTTGGGATGTAAACATATCAATAGCCCAACCCGTGGCTCAGGTGGTAGTGTTGTCGCTCATCACCCAGTCATCCCGAGTTCGATTCCCGATGGGGCCAGAGAATTTGTAGCTTTTCACATTAATGTCCCAGTTCATATAGCTGTGATTACTGAAAAGCAAACCTTCCTTCCTCTATCCAGCTCCTCCTACTATCAATAACTCTATTACTACTTCTACCAAGGGCGTATGCAGGTTGGGGCAGTTGCCCCAACTGAAGAGTTGGTGCAGATACCCAATTTTTCACATGGAACATTTAGTAAAAGAAGCAGTTGGAATATTTGCAACTAATCCTCACATACTATTGTTTAAAAATTGATTCTTTTAAATTAATGTTTTAATGCTAGTGTGTATTATTGTATGACATTCAATTCTCTTTGATGTCGGTTGAATTCAGAAATCTTCCCCACCTTACGTTTTGAGCTGGATACACCCTTGGCTTCTACTAACCCCTCCATGTGGGTCAAGTTGTTGGCAGACCCAGCTAACTGGCCCACCTACTAACAATGACCTTCCACCCAACTCCTTTCTCATATCGCTCCATGTAGATAAGCATCAATAGCACGCTACATTTCCCATTTACAAATACAACAATATAAAAAAAACATATCAAAAGGTGACTCCTTATTTTCCTTGAAAGGGTAAGATCTCAAAAGCTTAGGATATTTGGGTTTTGTCACTGATCAAAAGGGTTCGAATTTGAATGCCAATAAGTTGTACATGTTCGTTCAAAGTAACCTAATGTAGAAGGTAGGTCATCCCTGTATCTCTGTTACGAAGACTACAAAATCTTCTATTTCTATCCCCATTATAAGGGTTCTAATGACCTTGCCGTTGACGAGCCCTAAAATCCCACAAAAAAAATCTATCCCCACTCCTAAAGCTCGTGTATTGATCGCAGTAGGCGTACCCTGTGCGCATGCTCCACTTGCGCGACCAAAGATCTTAGATGGAAATTCACCCCCCCACACCATCTACTGTTGTGCTATCCAAATAACTGGTAGCTTCCAATTGACCCGCCGTAGGCAAATTCACTATTCCAGGGCTCACTACACTTCTTGGCAACTGAAGGGAAATCCTGCTCTAAGGTATTCTGTATCAGTTTCGTACTATTATCATCATAATTGACATTTCTTGGTCGTCGAAACACAGAATTGTGAAACGAAATCTAAGTCAATAAAATTTGTTAATATACGTACATTTCATTTAATCAGAGAATGTTTTCTCTCTCCCCAAAGACAGAACTTTAGGTGCAAGCTTACATTTTCAAAATTTATGAAGAAAACTTTTATTTTTAAACTTTATTTGTATGGATTTGAAATTATTGTAGTAGTTGAGCTATTGATTTTACTGTTTATGACTATTTCTTCCTTACCTTCATTATTTCCTTCCATGCATAGATGTTCTTGCTTTGCAGGTAAAAAGAAGAAGACAGCAAGATAAAATGGAAAATTCAATTTGTTTTGTATGGTGCATTCGTTAATAGTGAAAAATGGGCTCGGATGAGCGTGGGTGATGCAGTAGATGGAGATCCATAATCCAAAAGTAAACCATAGTGTGCTTAAAGTACTTCAGTGGCATTTCATGTGACTAGTTTTTACATAATATCTCTTTTTCTACGAAAGCGTCTCAAACTTTTGTTTTTAAAGATGTTGCATTTCAAGGTATAGAACATTGGTGCGATTCGTTGTTTCTGGAAACAGCCGATAATGTGACTCACAGTACTCATACTTTTATTTTGGAATTTGTAATATAATTTGTTCGATTTTTAAGCACACTGAAGATAAAATCTTTTATCAAAACATAAAACTTCATTCTTCATGAAAATTTCAATAAAATTGTGGAAACTCGCTATGCAAGTATATCCAATGGATTGTAATGTAGACATTTATTAGCGAGGACCTTGTTCCTGTTGATAACTACAGAGTTATTTTTGGTTCGAAGGGGAATTTAGTTTGGTTCCTATCCTTTAACCCCTTTAACCAAGATCATAATACAGTTGTACATAATCAATATGGATGGTTTTTTACTTCAATGGAACACTCATATCTCATAACTCTTCTATTTATTTTTAGATGGAGACGTCAGAAGTTGTGGTGATGAAGATAGTGAAGGTATGACTAAAAAGAAAAGAACATTAGTGATGAATTGCAGAATGATTATAGAAAGAACCAGAATCTGACTGATTGTTTACTCCATTAACTTAATATATACTACATCGTGATCACTATTTCACATTCATACTATAATTCACCTTGAAACATGTGTAGCACGAGTTGTTTATACTCTGATTCAATCCCATATGATAATTTTTCTTAATTTTGTTGTGTATAATTTAGTCTTCAGAATGTTTTAAACTCGAATTAAAAATTAAGCTTCTCTTAAACGTATCACAAATATTACACAGATTTCATATTTTAATGATACTCTTAAACAGCATGTATTAAAATACCCATTCTAAAACTATAAAGATTGAAAGCATTGAAAAACTGTTTTAATTTCCCACTGTAAGCAAGAAAGTCTATTTTTTTCTGTATTTATACTCGTAGTTAATTAAAGTATTTATACTATATTGATACTCGTAGTTAATTAAAGTTAAATCAGTTGAAATTTATTTAGTTTTACTTGTGGTTTTAATTGCATCATTTAGAGGAGGAGGGAAGAAAGATAAACGGTTAACAAAGGGCAGTTAACAAAGTTAACAATTGAAAATAAAGTTCTGAACAATCTGATTTAGATTATTTAGAATTATTACTAACGAGCATAAAGTAAAACCATATATTGAAATAACTCTAAAATGAATTTGTGTCATTACAAGCTTCTGACCATTTATAAAGAATTTTGCCATTCGTTCGTATGAAATGATTCTAAATTGAAACATTCCTCGACTTTTAGGTTAGTATCCTTGGGTCGTTTTCAATAGAAATGTCCGTTTTATCATTTCAGATTTGATAAAGGAATCGAAATACGAACTTGACTTTTTCCAGCAACTGTGTTGCTTCAAACAATCCTTATAATTTCTAAAATAAGTTTCTGTGTGTGTCATGAATTTTTCCGATTTCGAAGAAATAGTCATAATTGTCTTGGTCTCCAAGGTTACTACGAAAAAGTTTCAAAACCATTTCTTAAGACAATTTACTCATTTTTTCTGAATGAGTGCTTCCCAACAGTTATTACTATGCGTATAAAACGATCTTTTTTAAATTTTGGCATTTAGAACCCTAAGTGATCATATTTCCCTCACACAGTTTCCAACTTCTCTTTACACCTCCGCTGCCTTTCTGCTGAAGTGAGAGCTTAAAAATAACAAAAATCCTTTTTATAAAGTCCCCTTGAAGAACGGGCCACAAAAATTCTAAAGGTGTCCAATTGTCATTGAAGGTTTCGGTATTTGATGAGTCATATACCGTATCGTAACTATCGTGACATTTCAACTGTAACATAAACACCCATTCTCATTAGAAAAAAATTGTAAAAATATGAAGAAGTGTAGATCATAAGGGGGATAGAAATCTCTTAGATTACGGTGAACCTCACCGCCAGGTAACAGATTAATCATGTTACGTCGAATGAAAACGGAAGACGGGACCGGGATTCGAACCCGGGACCTTGAGCTCTACGCGCTCATGCGCCTACCAACTGCGCCATCCCGTTCGCCTCTCGAGCTCGTCTACCATTCTCATTCAACTTGTGAAACCCAAAGACCTCTGAGGTGGTCTCGTAGAGACTAGATTCCTCATCTGAGGCGACTCCCTTAGGAAGTACTTGATTTGGGTATTATTTTCCATTTCTGGTTCACAAACATAGAAATCTCTTAGAT
>NNCF01136008.1:51029-76208 GCA_002313205.1 Laupala kohalensis | reverse complement strand
AAAGAAGCCGGCACCAGCGAACATCGCGATCTGGACTTTCGAGCCTCGCATCAATGGAGCCAACCTGTCGTGGCGTAGTGCCGCCGCCGCCACCACAGCCACCGACCGACTGAGGCGAGCAACTGATAAGATTTTTAAGGAAAGCAGCATTTGCATGGTAAAGTTGCATTGTAGAATCGCATAGCAGGAGTTACATGGCAACAGTTGCGTAGCATAGTAGCCGCAGTAGTAGAAGCGAGGTTCATCGGATCGATCGGCAACGAGACGGTTGTCAAGCACTTGACGCGCGATACCAGTACAGAGGCATCGTAATGTCGTCCGTCGATACCGGAGATTTTCAGTAAAAGTAACTAGAGTGGGATGTTTGCGCTCGAACGTTTTGTAATTTCATGAAGAGTATGTTAATACTTTCTACTGAATTGTGAGCGCGTTAAATTGTAGGACTCGTAGAATGACGCGATTTCAGTAGAATGAATGTATTATCGATTTTGTAAAATTGTATGTAATGTCTTGTTTGGAACATAAATGGGATTTATTTAAATGAAGGACATCCTTTACTCCTATGTGTGTATATCCTGAAGGGAAAAGGTCCATTATTATATATATATCGCTTAACGTAGTCCTTGTAAAGTCACAATGGCTTACCTATTAGTATTTTTGTTTTATTTGCTAGTTTCTTATATATGGCTCTGAAATTGTTGTGTCCAGAGATGTTTTATATCCATATATATATACATATATCAGTTCATCTGGAAATATAATAAGTACGACCGCCATCTATATCACTTCTGGGCCCGGTTGGGTTAAAAGAATTGTGATTAACGATTTTTGAGTAAAAACCAGTATTTTTGAAGACGGAAATACATAAGATGAAGTGACTAAGAAGCAAACCTGGATGTTGGGAAAGTTGATAGTGGCCTTGATAATGAAATAAGCCCCTACAATGCGCAAATAATAATATATTAATTTACCTAGATGAGGAATGATTAAATTGGTAGCGTATGCTGATGAGTTGGCGTTGTTGGTGAACGGGACAAGTAGACGACAATTACAATGGAGAATGGGGTCAGAAGTCAATATTCCAGAAATATGACCAGAAGTTATGCGAAGTCCAAAGGATATGCTTACGCAAGCTGACGAGAAGATATGGAACAACCTCGAATAATACGTTAGAGGTCATACATGGAATTATACCCATAGATCTATACATGCAGAAAATTAAGTTTAAGAGGACATTACAAAAAATTTGGAAGCTGATATTGAACGGATGTGAACTACACGGGACATGCCGTAAGCAAAGGTGAAAATTGTTGAACGGATGGAAAATTCAACGGGGAAAATGGGAGAAAGGCACGCATACTTATGAATTCGTTCCTGATGTTCATGATCGAGAATGAAAAATAAAATGCTTTTGGCCTTCCCTGTATACCCACCTTGACAACTTAAAAATATATTTCAAAAGAGTGGGTCAAAAACCCCTCAATGCTGGTGCGGTGAAGGGAATGAAAGAGCAGAGCATTTTTCGTGGGATTGCCTGCAATATCGGATGGAATGATCATGATATCTTAAATATTTCAGTAAACAAACACGAAACAAGGTGAAATTAATACAACACAAGGGATATTATAATATGTTTAGAGTGTATGTTACAGGGTTAAGTACATTACGAGAAATTCTAAGAAGTGAGACGTCATTGAATAGTGAGATGAACGCGACAAATACAAAAATGAATTGGATCTGAAATGACAGTATAAATTGCTTGTAGTTGGTAGAAGATATATTGAAGATATTGAAGATGTGGGAGGTGATTTTGAGGTTTAGGAAAAATTTAAGTACATTATACGTTGGTAAGTCAATAAATAAGTTGCAAAAACTGGATAGAGGCAATAATCATCGAAGTAACGTCTTGACATTTTTTCCACTTTTCGTCATAATTACCCTGTCCATCAGACACTTATCCCATCTCTTTACAAATTCTTGGAATCCGGTGGCAAAGACGTCTTTTGCTTGCTGTTGCAACCAACGAGAAAACTCTTTGTATACGGCATCATCAGTTTCATAATGACGGCAACCTAAATGATTGTTTGGGACCCTAACGTTCGAAAATCACGCTGAGTTGGGACTATAAGGTGGATCTTCCAAGCTTTCCCAACGAAATGTTCGTGACAGCTCCTGTGTTGGTCTTGCAGTGTGAGGGGTGGCATTGTCATTAAGAAGAATCCCTCCCCTTGTCGGGAGTCCAGGTCGCTTGCGGCGAGTGGCCTGTCGGAGTTCTCGCAGAGTGGTGCAGTACAGCTCGGCTACCACAGTCCCGCCGTCAGGCTGGAATTTCTGCATGTCCCAGAACACGGCGAGCATAACCTTGCAGGGTGATGGAATCGTCTTGAACTTTTTCTTTTGGAGGGGGATAAGGTGAAATCTTTCCATTCCAAGGAAGATCGTTTGGATTTGGGTTGAAAGTGGTGAACCGAAGATTCGTCCCCCGTGACAATTCGCGCTTTGAAGTCCTCTGTTTCCTCAGTGTGCCGAGTGAGGTTCTGCAAGAACAGACCCAATCTGTTCTTTTTGTGTTCCTTAGGCAACTGGTGGGGCACCCATCATGCAAAAACTTTACGAAAATGCAACTGCTCATGCACGACGTTCCATACGGTTCCATGTGAACAGCCTACAACACGCGCTACGTTATCGATCGTCGCACGCCAAATATTGCGAATGATTAGTTTCACACGTTACACTATGATTGCAATTGACACCTACATAGGACGACCAGGGCGCTCCGCATCTCTGATGCATTTCCTTACCTAGTTAAACTTCTGAATGCAATGGAACACAGATTTCCGTGAGAAACAGTTTTCACCATACACGGGGTGCATTTTGCGATGCACTTCTTCTGTGGACAGTCCTTTCTTCCTCAAAAACTTTCAACTGCACGTTGGTCTTCCTGTGTATATTCATACAGCATCACATCCATCGAGCCCTGGCTGCCTCCGACTGACTGCGTGCTCACGAGATGTCAGAGAATCTATACGACAAGCAAGCGACTACATATGCCGCTATGTGCTGGTAAATAATGCGCTCGTTATTTAAAACAAGGTAAGGTAAACGGAAGTATGCGACTCGTATATTGACTTGCCCTCGTATATATTCTTGTATATTTTAGTAATCTGTATGTAATTAAGTTAAATAATAATATAAGACAATAATGTAGTATGAAAACTTGCAATGACGAAGTACCAGGCAAGGTGACATTATCAATAACAAAATTAAAAGAGAAAAGTAAGATAGAAAGTGGTTAAGGTGTGGTAAGAAAGGAGACATTTCCACTACATGCGAGTGAAGCTAGAAAGAAATCGATTGGATATAACAAAAGTTATTAAAAGAAAACCGTGAAACGAAACGTGCGTTTCTGAAAATAAACGCAAAAATCAAGAACGGATATAATAAGTAAGTGGTGAAGCGCGGTAAGTGGTGAAGGGAAACGGTTACTAAAGTAGATCATTGCGACGGGTTAGTAAGACTGAGGACAAATAGTAACAATAAACATTTTATTGATAAGAAAAACAATAGTAATTGAAAGAAAACAAAATACAGGGAGTGAAAGTTTTCATCTAAGTCATAATGCAGTCCACATCATACGGGATACGTATAGAAAAGAGAAATAAAATGACAGGAAAGATTGATAATTTACTGGAGTGTGGGCGGAAATCGGTCGAAGTTCGTCAGAAAATTATTGGGGTTATATTGCCAAGAGGGAGTACAGCACAACCGAAGATGAAGAACAAAGTATGACGACAAGGAAAATAAAGTACAGNGAAGAACAAAGTATGACGACAAGCAAAATAAAGTACAGCAAGGTTGGATAAGACGAGTGAAAGGGACTTCAGATAATGGACAGACTCACAAGATGTTGCAAGAAATATTTGAAGAGGACATATTCAGAAAAAAGGGATGCTGCAACTACAGGTAAGTAATATAGTTGAAGTCATATGGTGAGTGAATGTTGAAATAAAAAAGAATAAAATCTTAAACGAATGGCCAGGGTATTGTAAATTTTGAATAACACCCTTAGGACAGAGTATGGAATGAGTACATCTTAGAATAATGGATGATCGGACTAACAAGACCATTGAGGAAAGAGTGGAGATTATTATGGACGAACAGTGGAACAGTACGCAAAAATTGTATGCGCAACGAGCAACATGCATGGAAGGGAAGGAGAGCGGAGAAGTTTGAGAACACATTAGAACCGGTAAAATAATGAGACAGATCAAAGCGAGGATCACACACTGGGGAAGTGAGGGAAACGGGAGAGAAAAGTTTAGAACCGGCAAATCGAGAAAAAGGAGAGGGAACCTACTGAGAGGTACTCAAACTACTGCAGTCTAGGAGAGAGGAGAAGAACGACCTAATATTGGTGACGTCAGTGGATGAGGGTAGGAAACAGGAGCCTGTTAAGGAGGTCATAGCAAACATAGCAAAACGTGAAGAAGTAAACGTAAATATATTTGGCATGAAGTAGAGAAGAAGGAAAAAAGTGATTTTGATTTGGAGAGTGAAGAAGGGAAATAGAAAAATTAAAAATTTTACTAGGAAGTGAGGATGGATTACGGGCACATACACTGAAGATGAGAATTGCAAGGTTCATCACATATACAATAAGAAATGATTTCAATGACTAAATCATCATGAAAAGGACATTTTAGCAAAATCTAAAAGATGTCATTAATAAGAGCTCGCCGAGTATAGCTGTTGGCAGAAAGGAACCACAGATGCGTGCAACCACAGATGAAAGTGGGTCATAGATATGATAGCTGTATAGTGAAGAGTAAGCATGTGTGCGAACTGTTCACGCATAGTATTAGCGCGTCACCCCAGAATGAACTATACGATCTGCCCAGAATAAATTGCTACTCAAACGATTCTACAAAATGGAACTTAATTTAGAGATTAAATATATGCAATAAAATGTGAAAAATTAGTACTTGGTTCTTGAGAAAAAAAATCCCATACGTAGAACAAAATTCAATTCAAGTAAGGAGAAGTACCTCATTAAAGGGAGGAAGTTAAGTTATAAAATCGGAGTACGAGTTATTGAGAAGGATGGAGAATGAGCCGCATTGATATACCTTAGAGCTGACATCGAGATATTGAAAATATGCGAATTTTACTCGCAGTATATTGCGACATACAAGGTGCGACAAGGAACTGATGTTATAGTATTTGTGCGTGGATATACGAGAAATATGACAAGTGCAGAAAGGAGATGGAAATGTTGCAACAATTAATGAATGCATACAAAACAGAGAAACTTGTTATGTACCTCGATGGGAATGGACTCTCGATTTTGTGGAAAGACATTAGGGCCAACAGAAATGGGAAAACACTCTTCTTATACAAGAGCGGCTTGGAAATAAATAATAGACAGGGGTGACCTTTCAATGCGAAAGAGGACAAAATCTGTGACAGACTTAACATTGACTACGACAGCAACAGTGGGGAACGTACAAGGGGTGTATTCCTGTAGTGTCTAGAATGTTGAAGACCCTACAGATATGAAGTTCGATGTGAGACGAGGAGGGTAAGACAAGGGTTGGAGAGACCCAGAACTGAAGTTATCGGAAAATATTTTGCCGCGGGATGAACTAAAGATATTGGGAAGAACAGTGGTGGTCAAAGAAGGCATACAAGAGTTGAGAGAAGTAGAAATGAAGGGTACGTGTGGAGGAAGACGTCTTTGTGGAGCAAAGAGCCCGGGATTTGAAGGGGAACGAACGTGATAATTCGAGCAAGTAACCCACTTATAAATGCAAATGTGATAAAGTTTCTTTACGATTGCTACCACTCCGGAGTCTGCACAAAGCAATGGGGGATTGCGGAGATACAGCAAAATGATGGACAACACGCTGACTAAGTGCATTAAGTTTCTTACCATGCTTCGGTAAGATTTTTGAGAAGGTGGTAGTGGACCACGGACTGGTTGAAGAACCACCGACAAATATAATGAATTTTGAAGTGGACGACAAACACAACACGCGTTACGGACACAGACAAGATGGATTGCAGAAGGACAAACCAAGTTAGGGATGGCACTCTTCATAGATATTAAAGACGCATTTAATACCGTACAATAGGAAGGAATCTTGCATGAACTGCGCAGAAAGGAAATAAATGCTTACCTCTGTAATTTTTTGGACACCTACTTCGAATACGGGATTTCATACCGAAAAATCGAAGAAGAAAGAATTTACATAAGGCTGACATGGGCTGCCAACAGTGGTCACAAGGGGAACTGGTAGAATGGGTCTTGTCTATTAATGGACTATTAATAGCAATGCGGGACGCAGAATGCAATTATTTTGCATATGCAGACGGCATATTGGTTTTTGTGGAAGGAAAAGGACAACGACAATTGGGAGCAGAATGGAATAGGTCACTATTGAAGTGCGAAGATTGGTGTAGTGAGAATTAACTGGAAATTGTGGCATATAGGACACTGGTCATGCTATACGGGAAAATATACGTGAAAAAGGAAGAACCGGTAAAAACATTCAGGGAATAAAAATTTAGATACTAAGAGTATCTGGGAATGTGTCGGTAAATCTGGTTCGGTACTTAGAATTTTCAGGCCATATAGATTATTTAAAAGAAAATAAAGAAGATATACTACGCTCTCGCTAGAGTATGAATGAACAAATTAGTATCGGTCGAAAGCAGCTGCTTCTTTTGTATAAGGGAATAATAGTTCCAATGCTGGAATATGGTTGTGAAACATGGTGTAAGGTCCTTAAGAAAGTGAAGCAACGGCAAAAGTTAGAGCGGTTGCAAAGAAATTGTTTGATTGAATCAAAAGGAACGCGTTGGACGATATCAATTGAAATACTGAATGTACTGCCTGTAGATTTTTTTCATTTTGTTTATTGTATTCCTGTACCTCTGCCATTCTGGTATTACCAGGGATTCATTTCTCTACTATTTTATTCAACTATATTAGCGGTACCTCAATCTTCCTTTCTTCTTCTGACTCATTATCTTTATACCACGTAGTTTGTTAGCAATATTATATCTTTGCTATTTTTCATGTCAATTCATCTATCGTTATTCAATATTTTGCTAGTAGATTTATGTATAAAGAAATGGGTATCTTCACATCTTCGTGTCAGATGTACGGTTCGAAGAGAAGAATAGTGATGCTTCGACCAAGTCCGCCGGAAGCGGAGTTTCTGACTGGGTATGGGGACTTCCAAAGCTATTTGCAGTGATTCGGACGGACCAACGCCAGGACATGCGACTGTGGAATGAAGGACGAGACGTAGATCATATATTTTGAGAATTCCCTCTGTACGGACCGCTGAAAATACAAAGGACAGACGAAGACTCTAGGTTTAGTGACAGAATTAGGTAAGAAAATAATCGAAACAGTATATTTTTGTCAGGGCACTCATGGTCTGTTAACAGATATGAAGTAATAATTTCGCTGAAATTCGAAATTTTTGAGTTTTAAAAGTACTGGATGGATGGTCTAGGTAAAATATATAAAATCTAAATGTGTATTTTTTAAATAAGTGATGTTACGAACGAATACCAGCATGCGTACAATGTGCTTTCCTTGTGGATTACGTACAGTGGGTTTTTGATAAAGGTCTTCGCAGAATTGTTCTGATTCCGTTAGTTTGCGAGTACTGTCACTTTTCACATGTTCTGTTTCCCAGAATTTAGCGATATTAACATTGAGGGTTTGATCCTCACATGATAAATGATTTACTCGGGCTGTCGTATTTGTTGATAAGGAAGTTATGACAATGTAACCGAGTTTTGTTTCGTGAAGTTTTAATTTAAGACGTGATTTAGTGTTGATTTCGAAATTATTGTGTAACAATTCCCAGAAAGGCTGGGATCCTAACAGATTTATATTGCCTGGCTTATCAAAGGAGCTGTTTGCCAACGGACAGTCGTTTGGGAGGTCGTTTTTATCAAATTTTATGGGTACCGAAGGTATTTGATGCAATTTATGGTACTACCAGACAAGATACATTTAAATTAAATCCCAGATTTAAATTATCCTGTAAATTTATTGTAGTTGTTGACACTACGTTTGAAGAAGTTCCGCATACTCCTTTAATAGACACGGAAGTACGTTTCGTTTTTAATTTTAATTTGTCGACAGTATCTTGAGTTAAAAGTGAATGTGTGGAGCCACAGTCCAGTAAAACTCTACACTAAGCGTTTGTCATGATTTGAAATGTTTACGAAAGCGGTGGCTAGCGAAGCGTGAGGCATTTCACGCGCTACCGCAGCTTTAATTAAAACCTCTGAGGAGTTTTGATTACCCTGTGGGGTTTGAATGTCAACTGCAGGAGTTTTATTGATTTCACGATTCTTGTGGAGAAGCGTATTGTGTTTTTTACCACATGTTTTACACGTATAAGAAGATCTGCATTCACGTTGACTGATTATTCATGAAGCAATTAGTACATAATTTGTGATCCTTTACGAAGTTCCATCGTTCGTGTGTATTTAAATTATTGAATGAAGGGCACAATTAAATGATGCTCTTCGTTGCACTTTAGACATGATCGTCTTTTAGTGAATGTTTGTGATTCATTAACGAATGCGTTAAAATGCCTTTTGGGGTTAGTAATATTAGTATTTGTCATTTGTTGAGTAATATACTTTATGGGATATCTAACTGAAGCGGTTAGGGCATGAGCCTGTTCTAGAAAGTCAACGAGACTGTTAAATGATGGCAATGAAGTTGTATGGTACGTTTCCTCGCAACGCCTTCCAGTAGCGTATCCTCGCAACGCCTTCCAGTAGCGTATCCTCGCAACGCCTTCCAGTAGCGTATCCTCGCAACGCCTTCCAGTAGCGTATCCTCGCAACGCTTTACAGTAGCGTATCCTCGCAACGCTTTACAGTAGCGTATCCTCGCAACGCTTTACAGTAGCGTATCCTCGCAACGCTTTACAGTAGCGTTTCCTCGCAATGCTTTAGAGTAGCGGTGTCTAGTTTCGATGTCATATGAAACACGAGGATTGTATCCCACGAGTCGACGTCAATGTTGAGCGATTTCAATGTGCGAATGCAGCTTTGGGAATGATCTATAAGAGCACGAAGCTCATGTGGTGATTCCTTCTGTATTTTGGGATAGTCAACAAATGAAAGTATTGTGATGTGTGCCATCACTCGTGGGTTATTATAACGTTTAGCCAAAACGCTCCAGGCTACTTGGTAATTTTCATTGTTAAGTTCTAATGATGAAATGAGATTGTGAGCCGGTTGTTCAACTGAAGTTTTCAAATATTGTAATTTTTGAACATTGGATAATTCATCGTGTTGATTGATTATTGATTCAAAGAGTTCGCGAAAGGAAACCCCATTTCAAGATGTCACCTGAAATTTAGGAANGCGAAAGGAAACCCTATTTCAAGATGTCACCTGAAATTTAGGAAGTACCATACGAGGAAGTTGAAAAGCTAACGACCTCGTACCAAAGGAAGCGTCGTGGGACTCGTGCACGGGGCGTTGAGCAAGTGACTGCCTACCCATGTGCTTAAGGAGTTCGCCTACGCGACCTATGAGTTTATAGTAGTTTTTCTCAAACTAAACGTTCTTTATCATTACACAAGCCTGTGGATGCCTCAAGTGAATATTGGAATTTCTCGTGATCTTTAAATATGTTGTCCAAAGTATTTTTTAGTTTCGTCGGAGTCGGCTTTGTCCTCGTCTTCGTTGAAATTGTCGATGTGAGTTCGACATCGGGTAAGTTTAGACTTGGTAGTCGCTATTTGTCTCTTACACAGTTTAATGTCTTCTTCTGTATTGGTCGGGTGGGGAATAACAATAGAAGGAAAATATAATGTAATAGTTTTATCTCACCGACTGTAGAGTAGAGCAGAGTTGTGGAGTCGGCGAAGGCTGTAAATATTCACAAGAAATTAGTACACAAGTCAATAATACAAAAATGCAAATTGATTGAATTGATGCGAATCCTGGTCACGGCACCAAAAATATATACTCTCTTATGTTACGAACGAATAACCAGTCGTCGTAATCATAGATAGTATATAGGGGGGACTCGTTTGTTTCAACGAGCATGGAGAAGATAAAGGTTGAATAGGATTCTTTTGATGGACACGCTTGAGATTTACATATCCACATTTATTACAAAACAACAGACATATATTCTCCTAAATTTACGAATGCAGAATTACAGGTTTGATCCTGAATTAGCAATTTTATAGTTAGTCGTTGTGAGCGACTAACACTCTGAGAATGACAATTTCTACAGAGTGAATAAGTATGAACATAAACCATAGTTTATGTGACATTCCCCTTTAGTATCCCATTCCCCAATTTATACAGAATTACTAGAATGATCATAGGCGAAGATAAAGTGGGATCGTCAGATCTCCACGAGACTAAAAAAACCCTCCGTTCTCGAGTTTTCGAGAACGCCCCCCGGTCATCAACTAAATGATAATTACAATTTACCTGCTTAAATAAATTTGAAGTTGGTTATTAAAAACCTTAAATATGTGCAGGATTTTAAATCCATCGAGATATGTTCTCGATGGTGACCTCACTTTACGAGGAATAACACTTGTACATTGGAAATACTTCCTTGTTGTACGCTACGAAGATTTATACTTGTACTTGGAATAGTTTTCCTTGTAGTACTGATGTTCCGGCTGCCTGCGTATGTCTCGCCGAGGTCTTCTGTCGGAAGGTTGTCTGGTCCCAGTTCAGCGTTGTTGCTTGCTGAGCATGCGGCTGTAACTAGAGAAAATTTGTGAACATTTATGTTCGAAGTCGCTTTGCTGCGAACGTCGCACTATATGATGAATAGCACAACAGTTATATGATTTCATTATAGGAAATCATTGTCCAATTGCCTAAAGGCGAATAATGTTGAGAGTGCTTAAACGGTGGCGTCGCAATAGGTAGTCTAGATCAGAGTTTCATCACATGGAGACGCACTGCGGAGTAACGTCGTACACGACTGATGGATACTTGTAGAATGGATAGAGAGACGTTGAGTGCAGCCATATATATAGCTGTACACAGAACGTGCATATAGAGTGCGTTCATTGATGCTGTGTCACGGAACGTACACAGTGAGCGCGTTCAATGCTTGTATGCATGGAAGTGCAAGAAACTCGCACTTTCGATAAGTATCGATTGTATATGCATGGAGCTTATAGCTCAAAGAGCGTCTATATACAAAGAATGTTTATATAGACACGGAATGTTTATACACAAACAATAACTAACACAATTCTCATAATAATAAAGTACATAATAAATGAGAATGAGAAATGAGAACCCCTTACAAACGTTTGGTTTGTAACAAGTGATATTTAATGCTTTTTCAAATCATAGCACTTAGTTACCAGAAGTCAGCAAAGTTAAACCGAAATTTAACATCGTTAACTGTTACTCGGAATGTTAACTTCGTGAAGCGTTTAAGCGTAAGTTTTAAATTGAAGTTAACCGTTAGAAGTATTTCAAATGTTAAATTATTCATACAGTCAATGATTTTATAGTACGTAAATCAAAGACGCAATCATTCATTATGTCATAGATTTTAATAAATTGGTTAGTTTGGGTAGAGTAAAAAAGAACCTTAGTAATATTTATTGTGTTTTTCGTTTCTTGTTTTTGAATTTTTAAAGAATATGTTCCTCATGCAAGATCATCTTGCATAAGGTGCACGTTTCCCTTCTTGAACATAAACATATTACAGTTTTCATTTGACAGATATGAGCGTTTCCCCGCATAATATATTTCCCGGTTAAAGCTGTTATACGGGGTCATTATTTTCACGTTTGTTAATTTCGAAAATAAAACACTATTGAGATAACCTAAAAAATACAAACACTTTTGGATTGAATGGTAATATGTACGTAATTATGAATTATTTAAAAATGCAGGCAGAAGGAGCATATTACACAGCAATAAACAAAGCTCATAGTTAAGACATCTAAATTCTTTGGTTTTCATTTCACATTTAGACTATGTACGTGAAAACAAAGTTCTTCACAGCTTTTGTATTATTTGTATTGTACGAGTTGATCACGTAGATTATGTGTTTTGTGGATTGTCCATCTCACGTAAAACAATCTAAATCTAGCGGACATATTTGTATGCTTCACAGTCAACAATCATGTGAATTTATATTCACATCTACTGATAAACAGACAATTTTGATTGTTTCTCTGTTCTGGTAATTCATTAGTATTAATTGTACTTTACATTTTAATTGCAATAACACTTGAGAAATTTCCTTTGATAATCAAATAATTTCATTGATTAACTTTTCCGATTACCATGCAACAGACATCCCAAATATTACACTTTTATTAGTATAGATTCTTTAATGTAATTACGTCGTGTTTCATTTTTCGTGTTTTCATTTATATTTCAAAGATTCTAGAATATCTGCGATATCTGTATACATAAACGAAATTATTTTCAATCGAATTTAAACACTAGGTGACTAATGGATACAACAAGGGTGGGGGGGGGGGTAAGAACGGATGAGAA
The DNA here is from genome assembly GCA_002313205.1 of Laupala kohalensis. NCBI lineage: Eukaryota > Metazoa > Arthropoda > Insecta > Orthoptera > Trigonidiidae > Laupala > Laupala kohalensis. The sequence continues at coordinate 63,665 of NNCF01136008.1, read as the reverse complement.
ATAGATTACTTGGGCCACATCAGCACGTAGTTTGGGTCACATCTGACTGAGCTCTGTTCCTTCGGTAGACAGACTACATTTACGTAATATTCCCTATGTCCTATTCATAACATTCCATAACTCAAACATAACCCAGAAATACTTATCAAACAATGTTTGATAAATATTGTTTTATAATAAATATTGTGTAATAAATAAAATAATTTGACACGTTAAGTTTTAATTTTTAAATATAAAAAGTATTTGCTATTTTTCACAAGAAAGGAAACAGATTCAATTCCAAAATATTCCCCCTCTCTCCCCTGACGTATAATGTGAAAATAATATACATTTAACGGGAAAACATGTACGGGCTGGTATTATGCATTTTTTCGTCTATATTGTAAAATTACAAAATTTTAATATTTTGCCTTTCTGCGGTTAGCATTTCATTTAGTTTCCATACTAGCAGTTGTCACGTAGCGGTTACCGGGCGCGGAAATCAATAAAAGTTCCTCCCACATTGCGTCACTGCTGAGGCGTTACCAAAATCGATTTCAGACATTAGTCTTCATATTTGGGACATCAATATTTTGTGAGATAAATTTAAGTTAATTTTTGAGTCTATCTGAATATGAGAACATTTTCATACAAGATGTAGAATCTCCTTTGCATAAGTAAATGTTTTAATGTTTTATTCACAAAATAATTAACGGAATGTAAACACAAAATCATGATTGTAGCTTAAAAAAATTCTTTGTAATAATTTATATTTCCTTCAAAGAGATGAGTTAAAATTTCACATATAAACAAGAGTTTAGAGGCACTTCGTTATTGATCCACTGGCCCACATTTGAAATGAAACGCAACACTATTAGGAACTTTGGCTATATTCACGCAGGGCTGACTGTGACACATTTCAATAAGACTCACAAAGGCACTGAGGATTGTTTTTAGTAGAAGCAGCTCATGAAGAAAGTTTTGTTGGAAACAATGCACTGAAGGGCTCTAATAACCTAGTTGTTGGCGAGCCCTAAAGCCCTAATAATAATAATAATAATAATAATGCGCTGGCACGAAGGAAAATGACGATCGAGTGAGAAATCCTTGCTTAGGGGAGGGAGAGTTCAGTAGGTGGGGAGCTTCCGCGGCGTCCAAGTGCAAGGGTGGGAGAAAGGGGAAGTGAAAGGAACATGGTGGGGTGGTTCGAAGGAGAGGGTGAGGAACCCGCTGCACTTCTCGTAGACCAGAATCTCATGATTTCCAGAAATGTCACGCTGCTGTCCCCAGAATTCCAAGGTCGCGGACACTTCGTCAAAGCGAAATACGACCGCGGAAGTAACTCGGGCTTTCACAAAATGAGGTGAATTCACGCGAGAGAGTTCCGGAATGCGATGGGAAGTGGCGGGGCATAATGGGTTGTCGGCTGGGAGGCGGGGTGATGGCGGGGTACCGCCTTGATGCTAGCGCGCGCGCGTTGGGTCGCTTGGCGGGAGCGAGTTAGTACGCTTCGCGGGGAGGTTCGTTGTGCCAGCCCAACGGCAGGAGAAGCTGTGTAACCACCGTCGGACGCACACTACCACCCCACCCCCTTCCAGCTCCCGCACAACAACTCCAGCAAAGCCGTGTGTCACGCCGTCACATTGTATTCCGCATCCCGGCGGGGCACTATGAGCAAGGAAAACCGCGACGAAGACGGCGGAGGGCGTGGTGGCACTCTCATCAGTGAAATGGGGCGCACGCCTATCAGTGCGTCTGTCGTCGTCGAAGGACCGGACCGTTGCGCCAGCGAGCACTACGGGGATGGTCGCAGTGAGTATTCCAGCGTACCACCACCGGTATCGCCGTGCCAACGATCCTCGAGCGTCGATCGCATACGAGTACAGTAAGGATTCATCGTAGCTGGTTCAAGTCCGCACAACGGCCAGCTGCAGCAGCACGTGCGCGTGCGTGACGTGTTCAACGAGCACATGGCGTGCCATCGCGGACCGCCACCCACGTGCCACTGACCGATTTTCCCTCACTCTTCGTATGAATGAAACAATGTTCTCGAATTATATCAATGATTTATAAACTATTCATAGTGAATGGGGCCGAGGATGATCTGGGTAACCGAAAGCTTGGTTAATCGAATAAATTGACAATGCGTCCTCTAAAGTAGGATCATAAATCGTTGTGTTGATTCATTCTTTTGCTTTGTATCATTCATTAACATTATTATAGATCAAAATAATAATGAAGCGAGTATATGTTTAATTCACTTCCAAGCTCAGCATTTTGGGTCGTGATTTTTTGTACCACGGACCACGGAGCTTTGCCCTTGGTACATCACGAAAATTCTTGTGGAATTCACAACTCGCTTTTCCTTCTTTCCTTCCTTACTTCCTTCCCGTCTTTATCTGTTTTTTCTTCCCTTCTTTCTTTCTTTCCTTCCTTACTTCCTTCCTTTCTTCTTTATTTCATTCCTTCTTTTTTCTTTCTTTCATTCTTTCATTCCTTCTTTTCTTCTTTTTTTATTTCTTCTTTTCTTCTTTCTTACTTTCCTTCTTTATTCCCTTCGTTCTTTTAGTAATCCCAAAAGAATCAATACAAATAACTAATATCACTAACCAGAAAAATGATTACATTAGTTCTGAATTTAGACTACATTTTGACAATTTCCTAAAATGGATTTAATTTCGTATATTTTCTTCTTTATTTATTTTTAAACATGGCCACCATTGTGGTAAGTTTCATATAGTATACATTTCCATTTTAGGATTTATAGCTTAATTTATATCCTCGAGAACACTTTAAATCTTTATGTATACGCGATATATTGTAATTGCTTTATCTCGTATGAATGATTCCAATGTAGTTCTTCTAGTAATTATTCAAAGTATTCGGCGATGATTTTCCAGTTGCTTCGAATTTTACTATGGTATTATATAAGGGGACATTCACTATCATATTTCCAAGACGATAAGCGCGAGACCAATAAAACTGCTACATGTACTATTGTTTTTTATAAAAAATTAATCCCCTTCGCGTATGGGGAAGTCGTACTCAAGGACTTCCAGAGATAAACTTTTCTTAGATCTTTCTTGAATTAAGCTATTTCGTTTTGTATAGTTTGCGATCAGTTTGTCCGTTCTTTCAATGTTTTAAAAGTAGAAAGAATATTGTATATTCATGCACGCTGTATTTCAAATATTTATAGGTGCTATGTTGAAACTGTTATGTTTATATACCCTGAATTAAAATAAATAAAGCAGAAATCTTAGAGAATTGGTTGGAAAATATTTTTGAGTTTTTGGTTTTATTATCTTGACTTCAAAATAAATTATACTATATCAGATCATTAAACTGTGAGATTTGTTTTATGTGACCAATTAATATATTTCTGAATCAAATATATCATTTGTTTCATCAGAATGGCTCTCTCGCATAATAAGAGCAATACAACATTAAGATTCTTACAAAAATATTGAATTCGTTTGAACGATAAATAATTTCATTAATATCTACGTATGTGATAAAGTATAACCCTTAATATTAAGTTTAGTCTCTGAATCTCCACCTACCGTCATCATTCGACTGAATCAATACAGCCCTTCTCAATCTGTCCAATCCAACTCCTCGTCTACTCACTACCAGATCGATGAACCTTCAGGGAGATTTTCATTTGCCCTTCTGATTCGTTTTTTGAAAACTGATATTTGCATTTTACCTGTTTTCATGTCTTCTATGTTTTCGATCGTATTTTGCTCAAGTCGCGCTTACGAGAGTATATGAAATTAATTCTTTAACATTTTACTCATATTGGGAAATTTGAATGAATGATAATGCGGTGAACATTTCTTGGAATTGGTGTTTTTACATTTTCAATGAAAGTGACGTGTTTAAATTCTCCATTGTTTGTAGTTCAGACAATAGCTCGTCGAAAATAGATCCGGACGTGGCCGTATTAAATGCGAGCTAACGATCCAGTTTGAGGACGTCTCTCATTAAAGCAAATATATCTATTGCCAGTGACACGTGCAGCCTCGAGGGGTCACACAACTAAGTTTCACAACAAATGAAAATTATACTAATTATAAATTTGTACTAGCTGAGGCCCCACGGCTTTGCTCACCAGTATTTTGTAATATGTCTGCAACTTTATTCTTTCTCACATTCCTGTTGATATCCAGTGCGAATGTTATCCATTTAAGTTGGCGGTTCGAAAGTATTTGTTGTGTATCCTCAATCCCTTACTTTCTATGATGTAATTAAGAAAGAGTTTAAAGAAAAACCTAATTTCCCATTTCACTCCCTTAAGGGTGAATTTTCGTAAAATACTTTCTTAGCGGACTTTTTCGATAACTTTTCGTTTCACGCTCTCCCAACATTCACTCTAGGGGTTTCTTGCGCCTCATGTGGTCTGAAGGATACAAATTATCATTGAACATACAATTATTCATCTCGGAACACATAAAAATCATGGACTCAACCCTATTAAAGGTAATTTTACGTTATTTTTACGTATCGCTCTTCCCACGCCGAGCTCTACGGATACCGTGCTCCTATGTGATCTCAACTTGAACTGAAAGGTATTGGTAGTTTAAACATCTCAGCAACCCTAAAACTATTGATCTGATGCAATATTCATTTTTTTAATATTTTAAAATTAGCTTTCAATTATTTTATCCACTGACTCATTTCCACCCCCACTCCTAAGAGGTGCTAGTGGTGCCTTCCACAAGGGTTTAATTTAGACTTCCACGATATCAGGATTTCTCTATTATCTCAGCGACGCCGAAAATTATGGACTCGTCACCGGTATGTCGTGTTCGATATTTTTTCATGGCATCGACTTTCCTAAGGATGCTGGTGTTTATTCGGGCGTATTGTGAACTTCAATGTCTTTGGAAATGTGAATACAAATTTCAGCGATCCCGAAAACAATGATCTCAACACATTATTTTTCTTTTTACATTTCACCCTCTTCCCAAAGCGAGAATTTCCCCTTATAGGGGATGATCGTGGACTTAAGTGGCATTGAAAGTGTAACTCTTCTCTTCTGCGTCTTAAAAAATTATTTATTCTACGCCAATATTAACCTTTCTTATTATTTTTTGCAGTCCTCCGTTCCCACCCGTACCCCGGGGATGCTAGGTGTATTTTATCTGCAATATGGACTGATTGTAAACTTACATTTGCATCGTGGATTGTACTTACTCTTATCCATCTCGACGGCACCGAAAAGTATGGATTCGAATCTAATGTCGAATTTTTCATTATTTCTACATACCACTCCTGCCTTCCCTCTTACCACCCCTCCCTAAGGGTGCCTAAAATTCTTAACCTCACAGTGTTTGTTGTAAGATAGTCAGTAATCCGTGTGTCAAGTTTGGTTGAAATTATTCCATGCACTCCAGAGTTATGGTGGGATATATACATAAAACATTTCAACCTCCATTTAACCACATTAGGGGTGGATTTTCGTGAAATCCTTTCTTAGCACGCGATCATACTCTAAAAGGAACCTATCTGTCAAATTTCATGTTTACAGACTTTGTAGTTCCTTAGATCTCCTTATTAGCCAGTGGCACACGCGCGCACACACACACACACACATATAAAATTATTATTATTATTATTATTATTATCTGCGACTGGACCCTGTGGGATCACGCAAAGCTTTATGATTAATTTTTCTGACTTTCCAGACAGCTCTCATTTTTTCCCATGAATTCTCTTTCTTTCTTCTGTCCATTTTGTTCCCGATTTCTTCATAACGTCGTTCTCCAACTTCACTTCCCATCTATCAATTTTTCCTTTGTACGTGTTTCTGTGTTAAAACTTCCGGGGAATTTATCTGAGCTCTTTCTAGATCTTTTTTGACTTGTTGGACCCAAGGTATAATTTTCAATCGTTCTATATATGTTAAGATTTTGTGGGTGAGTCGTTTTGCTGGAAGTCTGTGGATGTGTCCATAAAATTTTAATCTTTCTTTCTGGATATCTGCCGCGTGGTTGGGTAATTTTTCTGTTGATTTTCTGGATTGTGACCTATAGTCATCTTCTGTTCTTTTTGGGCCGATAATTCTTCTCATAATTTTTCGTTCTTCTTTCAGGATGTTTTCCATATCACCATTTCTGTGGAGTGTGAGGGTTTTGCTGACATACAGGGCTTCAGGTTTGATCACTGAGTTGTAGTGTCTAACTTTTGCATTTGGACAGGCATTTTCTGTTTAAATGCTATGAGTTCTTCCGTAGGCTCTCATAATTTTTTGTAAGCGAATTCTCTGTGCTGTTTTCTCTCCCCCAGTAGGCTCAAGAATCTCGCCTAGTTACTTGAAATATGGAACTGTCGATTTGTCCATATTTTGTGGATAACGTTTGAATGTCTAATTTTGAGCAGATGAATTTAGTTTTTGGGAAGGATATTTGTAAGCCAACTCTTTCAACGCACTCTTTAAGAGTTTTCATTTGTTTGATTGCTGCGATCTCATCGCTTATTAATATGGTCAGGTCGTCGGTAAAGGCTAAGCATGAAATTTTGATGGTCCTAGTTATATGGGTTTCCAACATTTTTTATTTTTCAGTTCCCTTTCGGTCTCTCGGATGACTTTGTCCAAAACGAGGTTAAAAAGCAGTGGAGATAGTCCATCACCCTGTTGTACGCTAGTTTTGATCACAAACGGTTCTGATAATTCACCCATGAATTTCACTTTGGACGATGTGTCGGTGAGTGTTTGTTTGATTAGGTTCAGAGTTTTCTGCTCGAGTCCTTGTTCTTCCAGAATGTTGAAGAGGGATTGTCTGTCTATAGAGTCGTATACTTTTTTGAAATCAACAAAAGAACAAATGATCGGACTCTTTCTGACCGCTTTGTATTTTATAGTTGTTTTTAGATTGAAAATTTATTCTGTGTATGACTGACCGGGATGGAAGCCTGCTTGGTATTCCTCAATTTTGTGTTCGGGCTGTTCATGTGCTCTTTGAAGAAGACAGGCTGAGAAAACTTTGTATGCAACTTGAAGAAGGGAGATTCCTCGATAGTTGTTCACGTCCTTCTTGTCTCCTTTCTTGTGTAATGGATGAATGAGGGCGCATTTCCATTCTTCGGGTAATTTTTCTGTCTGCAAAATTTCTGAGATGATTTGTCTGAGTTTTTTGAGGGAATTCGTTCCGAGGTTCTTCAATAATTCTGCAGTGGAATTCTCATGTAGGTGGTGGATATTCTGGGTGAGTATAGGTGAAGGTTTCTTGAGGAAATGTTGAAGGTGGTTCAGGACAGTTGAGAAGATCGGAAAAGTAACGTTCCAGTTCCCGAAAATTTTCCTGGTTGGTGAGTGCGAGCTTTCCATTTGGTTTTCTAAAGCATAGGTTTTGAGGAGTGTATCCACGATTTCTTCCTGCAAAAGTTCTATAGAAGTCTCTGGTGTTGTAGTTACGAAAGTTCTCTTTAATGGAATCCAATTGTTTCTTTAGATATTTCCTCTTGATTAGTCTGATAGTTTTTGTCACTTTTCTTCTGATTTCAATAAAGCGTTTTTTATTTTGTGGTGTTTTGTTACTGTTATACTTCAGGAATGCTTCCTTTCGTTCTTGTAGTGCTTTTTCACATTCTGAGTCCCACCACGGGTGCTTCGTTTTCTTTTTCAATGGGATAAGTTCTTGGGCCATTTTTATGATTTTGGCATGAAATTTTTCCCAAGTGTTAGCTTGCTCTTTTTCGCATTCTTCTTTCAGGTTTGTTTCTCTGATAATTTTTGTGTAGAATTTTAATAGGTGTGTTTTCTTATGGTGGATTTCCTTTGGCGTGAATTTTACTTTTATTCTTGTTAAATAGTGATCTGAATCTATGTTTGCTCCTCTGCGGACTTGAACATCATGTATTTCTTTCTGAACAAAGTAGGATATGGCTATGTGATCGATCTGGTACTCACCAATCTCTTGTATAGAGGATCTCCATGTCTTTATTTTTTTGGTTTTTTTCTCGATGAGGTTGACATGATTTTTAAGTTGTTTTGTTGGCGTTGTTCAATAAGTCTCAATCCGTTTTTATTGGTGAACTTGTGGACTGGATACTTGCCTACAGTTTTCTGGTGTGCTTTTTCTTTGCCGATTTGTGCATTGAAATCTCCCAGCAAAATTTTGGTGTCTTTTGGGGGGATTGTTGCCATAACATTTTCAAGTTTGGTCTAGAATCTTCTTTTTTTTTGTGGGGGGATCTTTTTTGTTACTTGCATTGATGGGCGCGCGGCCATTAATCAGGGTATACTTTTCGTTCGCACACTGAATACGCATGGTTATGAGGAGGCGGTTATTTATAGGAGAAACTTCTCTGATTGAATTAACTATATTTTTGTTTATCATAAAGGCCATGCCCAGATGTGAAACGCCGTTGGCGACTCGCTTATCTGTTTTGCTTTTGAAGATGCGGTAATTTCCATAGTTTATTGTGACTTCATCGGTGAATCTACTTTCTTGGAGAGCCAGGATTTGGATTTTTTGTCGGTCCAATTCTGTCACTAAATTGTGTAGTTTTCCAGGCTGAATTAAAATATTAATGTTGAAGGTGCCAATGTGTGTGGGAGTCTTAGTTGGAAGTTTGCCAGAGAACTCCGATTTTCTCTGAGATCGTGATTGCTCGGGTCCCCAGAATCCGAATGCCCGGTTGCCATCTGTCGATGGGTACATTAGTTACTACCTGGGGTATTTCTGACTTTACTATCTCGAATCATGGTAGCTTGTAATCAAGATGATTTGCCCAGTGTTTCCATTGGATGATTATAACTAGGGATTGTCAGTTCCTGGAGTAATAAAGGCAGTCGCACCCACTGGGTGAACAGACGCTGACCAAGTAGCCGGTGGTCTCCACTGCAGACGCTTCATGGGTTTTGGTTGCTAGTTTTGGTCCGCCCCGTGTATTTAATTTCCCCTGTACTCTCCATATCTGGTGAGCATTCCCCTATCCGCTACCTGGGTGGCACCCGATGGGAGACTAGCAACTCCACTCCATTATATATATACATACACATCGGACCTCTTTGCGATTGCGATATCCATTAAATCGTACAATAGCTAAAACAATATTCATTGAAAAAGGGACTTAGCAATATTTCGTTATATCTTTTATTCTTTCGTAGAAGCGCGGAACATTCACGAGAAAACCGAGAATTTCCATTTGCCTATACTGGGTGGAAACTAAAAATATCTTGCGGTCAGTCTTCTCGTTTTCACACAATTTCCGGGCGCAGGAAGCCGCTTTTGTTGGATGCATTAAGACATAACGACTAATACCTGAAGATAGCGCCAGAATAGTTGAATATACAATCTTTTTTTTTAAGTGTAAAAATATTTATTCGACTTCAACTTAACCTAGGTAAGTTGACTGGTTCTGCTTCATAATAAAAATCTATAAATTTGATAACCCTTTTAGGTTTTACAATCATAGTGAACTAATACAGAAACAAAATCTTATATTTATAATTTGGTATGACATGATATAAGTTATTCATAATGATCTTTATTTGTGAACTCTTTCAATTCTTAGATAATGTAAGTATGGTTTTCAATAAAATGCGAGTAATTAGGAAAATACTACGTACTAAATTCGAGTTATTTAAATCATAAAATTAAAAAAAAATCGTGATTAGGATCAATATCACTGTGGTAGAATTAAACTTTCCTTATTGACATATTTGTCTTTTATTATATTTTTACACTATGGAATTGAATCGGTGTACTCCACTTCTATACAAGTTTCATTTACTTAAAAATAAGGCAAATTAACTTTCAATGAAGTGGGAAAAAATACATTGAAATGAAAAGAGACAATATTTACTCCCTCCAGAGTGCTCACTAAAAGCAGTGACTCTCTTCCTATTACATCAAACACTTATTGAAGTTCACTCGACTATAAGAACGTGCAAGTAGAAATTGCTATATACACAACTGGAAGAAACTTGAAATGTTCTATCCTGTTCATTTTAAGCTTTTCATTGGAAGACGGATAGCCGAAATACTTCTTTAGTGGAATTAATTACTAATATTAACAGTGACTAGAAATGATGTAATAACTGCTAAAACGTCGTGATAATTAATAGAAACTTGTTTACAAGAAAGATCGGAAGAATAATTTCTATTTAACTATTAAAGAGTTTTGGATTTAAAAAAAACATTGACAGCTTTACCTGATATTTGAAAGATCCAATAGACCATTTTACAAGCTTTTATTTAACTTCACTTATTCTCATTCTTCTATTTCTACTACTTGATGGTTTTTCACAGTTTATTTTGGTCCTTAAAAACGAATCGTGAAAATACATTTCAAAGATGGCATTTTAAAGAATGTTATTTGTGACCTAACTGATGTATGGAAGTGCTCAGAGACATGGACAGTTGTTTGTTGGAAGAAACTGCGATAGTGTAACTTCTCTGGTAGAAATTCCGAAAGCGTAAGATACCATAGAACGGTTGTGAACTAAAATTTTACTTGTGAGCTAAAACTGCTCCTTGGAATATGAGAGAAAAGAGAAAATTAAATGTTGCTATTACTTTATTGTTTCGTTCTCCTTGATCAAAAATTTAACACCATAAGACCACAAATGGTATTAAAACATTTCTTGAAATTTAAACGACAAAATTTTTTTTGTGACAAGCATGTAAATTATAATCGTTCTAAGTGCAAAAACATGTTTTTACAGGAGACACTGAAAACTGATTAAACACCATAGTTGATTATGAAACATTATGAAAAAATAAACATGTATTACTTTTTTAATGTTGTAACTAATGGATCTTAAAACATAAAATTTTCTCCACATTTAAGGTGTTCTATTGAAACAATTGTAAGTCAAATAATTCAAAAATGAAGAATATTCTAAAAGACACGTGTGATGTTAAAAAATCGTTCCAAATTCCACGGATAGTACCCAAATACCCGCCAAGTATCTTCCACGCCTGACAACTATCATTTTGCCTCGCGTTACGACAAATTATTGAAAAAATAGTAAAAAATGTATTATAATATATTATAGATATTATATAACTTCGTGACGATATCTTTTGACAGCCATAGCAATGAAACTATCAATCGAAGTCATTAAGACCGATCACCACTGCATTGGCGTTGTGTAACGTTTTTCACAAAAACTCACAAAAACTCACAAAAACATTTTTTGGCACTTTTGCTTTTTCATTCACATGCCTTAACTATCAAGTTATAATTATCTTGTGCAATGCATTTTTATTCACATTCGCCGCTGACTTCTATTTAAAAAAATTCTACTTGAAGAGGTGCATAAAGAATATCTGCCATTTATAGTCATTCATAATTATTAACTTTTAGTATGGCATCATACAGATGATAAATATTTAACTTGTAATGAGATGAGAAATGTGATAAACATGTATTTCTTCAACCAGGACCAATAGTGAAACTGTGACGTAATTTTAAAAAATTCCAAAAATTATAAATTTCATAGTCATTCTTTGTAGTATTCTTTAAATGGATTAAATGACACAACCAAATGAGTAAATTGTTTCATCCCAAAGAGACATTTCGAAAATTTTTGCGTTGCAGTGTAAGGAGAAAGTGACTTTTGGTTTCTTCTTGATACAGTTCCCGGCGTAGAGTGAAAATTAAATATTTAATTTATTGCGAAAAACATAGAAATCTCTTAAATTGCGGTGAACCTCACCGCCAGGTAACAGATTAATTATGTTATGTTGAATGAAAATTGGAGACGAGACCGAGATTTGAACTCATTCAACATAACATAATTAATTATTGCGAAAAGGCAGTTAAAAACTGCATAGGGCAACGTAGATGACAAGAAACTATTTTACTCTTCGGAAGCATCCTGTCAATTTCGATCAATGTGTCTTGGGCACATGAAAAACTTGATAAATGCCGGGGATGGGATGTATAATATATGTAACCTTCCCAAGATTAAGCACAAGGAAAAATAATTATACCATATTATAAGAAACAATAACAGACATGCATTAAAGTATTATTGAAAAAGTATTACAAGTCAATCGTGATATACTACAATTACAAAAAAGTAAACAAGTAATGAATTCCCATTTTCGTTCAAAACATAAACCTGATTATAAAACATTAAATGAGATGCTTATAGAAGCAACGATGCATTAGGATGCGTTTAATCATGATTTTAAAGTACTTCTATAATAAAAATCTTTTAAAGGAATACTTTTTATGAGTGGATGCCAATATAAATGCTTTCATCTATTTTAGCTTTTAAAGCGCACCTCACAAGACATTTAAGCAACATATGCACTATTTAATAATCGGATGAAATATACTCTCTTACGAGAAAATATTTCATTTTCAGAAATAAATTACTTTCCGGATTTTTTAGTCGATGCAATTTTTTAAAACTGTAGTTAAAGATCTACATTAATTTGTAAAATACTTTTATAGAGGTCACCGGACATTCCGAAGAGTTATTTAAATTATTGTTTGACGTTTGTATTTACCACTTCCCAAAGAAACTGTAATGTAGTCTTTAAATTGTTACTACGAATTTTCTCAATTCTTTCATTTATGGTTAACTGAAGCACATAAATAAATATTAATTGTGTAAAATAATTAAACTTTAATCTCTAAATCTTTACTTTCAGTTTCTTGATCACAAGATTTTGTTATATATATATATAT
>NNCF01136008.1:3374-51011 GCA_002313205.1 Laupala kohalensis | reverse complement strand
ATATATATATATATATATATATATATATATATATATATATAAATTATATTTGAAACTTAGCTTACAAGTAAGACACAACATTCTTGACTTAACCGCAAATACTTGGTTTATTTTTTTAATGAAAAATGTTTGTTGTGTCTGGGAACGAAATCGTTATAAATGTTGAAAGATGTAAAACAAATTATCTTCATTGAGACACTCCCCCGTCTAACGGACGTATAATTTCGGGAATAGGTATAGTGGACCTTTTACCGCGAACCTAATAATCGCACCACTTCAGTCCTTTGGAAGTCCCTGAAGCAAAGGGCTGATAAAGCAAGTGTTTTTGAAATCAGCAATTTTTGTTTCAATGTAACTGCTGGGAACTTGAAGAGTGAGATGTGCGATAGAAAATGTTAGACGTGGCGAGGTAAATGGAAATTCTGTTACACGAACTGTCACTCGTTCGCCTTGTTCCTTCTACTTCATTCCACTTCCTCCATCACTTCTACCTATCACTTCCAATCCCTTAAGCAGAATTTTGATATTTCTGGATAAAAATTTGAATACTAAAATTTGAACATTCAAATCAAGAGGAAGAGCATGAGTTAGCGAAATAACATATCCATCACACTTTCACATTCCTTTACACTGAAAGTTTGGTTACTCTCAATGAAATTTTGCACATTTGTCGTTGATACAAATTGCCGCATCATGAGATTTTAAAAAAACACCCTCATTACTCTTTTCCACTCCACAAAGTGGAATATTCTTTACACCTTGGTGAAGTTGTGTATATTCGACCGATTAAAAAATTGTAAGTTCAATATCTGCGTGTGAGTTCGAAAAATAACCCCATCACTGTCTGCACGAGATTTTAAAAGACCATCCCCATCACTTGTCCCCTCCTTTTGAGGAAGTATATTAGAAACGCTTATTGAAATTTTACCAACACGTTAAAAACACGTAGAAGATCAATGACTGCATGAGATTTCAAAAACTAACATAATTTCATACATTAAAGCAGAATTTTGGTACTTCTTGATGAAATTTTGCATGCGTGATATTAAAAACAAGTGCATGTTCACTGTCTGCAATAGATTTTGAAAAAGAAACACCCCTTAGACAAAACGTGGCTCGTTGAAACGAACCACACTCTACGTTAATAAAAGAATGGAAGGTCACACTTGACGTTTGCGAAAAATAAAAATTCGCTGTCCACAAGATATGTCTACCCTCACCGCCACCCTATTACTCCTCCTCATTCATTAGAGCAAAACATAGAAAAATCCTCATGTAACTTTTCGCACTTAACAATGTTACGTTTAACGATATAATGAGATCACTCTCTGCGTGATATTTTAAAAAACCACTCCTATTTCTCATCCTCATCTCGTTCAGTTTAGTATTGGTATATCAAAATAAATTTTGCGATCTTGACATTAAAAAGTTGGAAATGAATTATCCACATGGAAAATCGCAAAACCACCGCATACACTTTTCCACCCTTGGGAAAATCCTAAAATTGAGGAAACTTTAAAGAAGATCAATCTCTGCAAGAACTTCTTCCGGTCCGCCGTAAATATTATTAAATCAAAACGATTTCGGTTACTATTTTGCTAAATATTGAGAAGCTAAAAAGGTGCAAGCAATTTTTTAATATCTATAAAGTACATGGTTTATATAGCAACAGTTTGAGAAATGTCAAGTTACGTCTTAATAGAACCTATTTCATGAATTTTCGGTTGCTAAAATTGTTATATTAAATATGCATATCCGAAGAATTAATTACGTGAAAACTTTGATTTCGCGCACAGTATTAACTGAAAAGTAAAAGAAAAACTACAGCCGTACACTTCATAGTCCAATAAATCTAAATGGGATAAAGTAAAAGCGTAGAGCAAAAAATTAATTTTTACTTTCTCATATACGTAGTTTATAGAAAGAATTGCAATCGTGAAAAAAATACGGAAATATACGTTTTGGTGATCCCTGATTCTGAAAAAGTTGTTTTTGGCATAACGTCCGTCCGCCCTTCTGTGCGCAGCGATTCTGTGTAAATGGATCAATCAATTTAATTCACATTTCATATTTACGGTAGAATTTACTTGTTGTAAATGCACGTGCTCTAATTTTTTTTACTTAAAAAAGGGTACTTCACATTGTCAAAGTATTCTTTTGAATGTTTCTAAAAAACGGCTCCAACGGTTTTGATTAAATTTTCTGTATGTAAAGTACAATTAGTACAAATTACATACCCATTAGCTTGAAGTTTTGGTATAGACGCAGTAAAATAATTTTTGTCTCCTACACTTACGCTTTATGTTACTGTTTCAAGAAGCTTGAATAATATTTAGCAGTGTAAATAGATCATGCATGCGTAGAATACACTTTTCGTAAACTGAAATGAAATATACAATAATGATAAAATACATAGGAGGACAGCAAACGCACTGCAGAAACGAAAATACATAAATTTTTGTCTACAACGAAATTATATTTACATAACACTTTTATGATATTATAAGACTGATACGTCACTATGTTTTGAAATAATATTCTATTTTATTTTACTTAAATAAAAATAATTTCAAATAGAATACAGTAAGAAGTTCATCTAATGACTTTGAGCATGAATAGAACACTGGAAGAGGACCAAAATATAGAGGACCACGCGAGAAATGACCCCACACTGACACCAATTGTGGTGAGTCCCAGCGGTTGTTCCTGAGTAGGCCGATTGTCGGAGCCTGCCCTGAGGTCACCGCAAGGGGCGGGGAAAGTTGAGGGGGGAGCCAGGGCTCCTAGGGGGGCAGCCATAAGCCAAGTCAAACGCAAAGTGTGTGGAAGCTGTTTACTTACACTCAGGAGGAGAGCGCGCTGCTGGAAGAGAGCGAGAGAGCTGAGGCCCAAGGAGGTGCTGACGTCGTCCGGCGGTTGGCGTGGTGACCAGAGCTTGGGCCTGGGGTCCCAGACTCGGTTGACGTGGAGAGAGAGGGCGGGGTTGAGTTCCTTGAGTGACACTCAATGGCGTCGCCTGTGGCAAGGAGTCGTCCTCCACCCGCTACTTCCTTAGTCTCGTAGGTTCTCTCTCGGTGCTCTAAGCTGTCACTCGGTGGGCTCACATCGCTCGGTGACCTCACATCTCTCGGTGGCCTTACAACTCTCGGAGGTCTGGGTTATGGTCTGAGATCGAGACCTGGGACCCATTCTGAATATACGTTATTTGGCCGTGACGTCATAGCCCCCTGACCCAGTTCAGCTCTCTCTGCGTCTCCATGACCCAGTGCATGCAAATACCTGACATTCCTCCGTATATCTTACAACAGTGTGTCCACGCCAATATATATTCACGACAGTATTAACAAATACTAACAAATATTGTATTTAATAAACACAGAAAAGTCATTTCACAAGTACGTATTATCAAGCTATAAATCATACGGAAAGTATTTTTGATAATTCGTAACTATAAAAAACACTAAATTCATTATTAATTATTTCAATTGATGGCGTCCCTAGGCAAGAGCCTAGCGAGTTTTTATAAAAAAAATCCGCCTCTATCCGAAGGAAAACCGGAGAAAAACCCGGGTCAGGATGGGGCTACAGAATTAATGTACACAACCGTGCCAGGGTTGAGTACATATACAAATAAATTTATGTGAATCATAAGACATAATACTAGCATGCAGCAAAATAGTTTTGAAATTGTTATAAGTTATTTAAAAAAGTTCTACAGCAATGGCGGGATAAAGTACAAGACGACTTTAATTTTTATTAAAATAAATAAATTCTTTTACAGCGTAGAAATACTGGTGCAGAAAGCTTTTAACCGAGGATTTGAAGAGATTCAATTCAATAATATCTTTTATATTTTTGGACAGGGAATTATATAGAACGATTCCAGAAATAAACGGCTTTTTTGGCAAAGTGCGGTTGACACTCTCGGACGATGAATATTATTCCTATTGCGAGTATTGTGTTCGTGAACAAAACTGTTTTGTATGAAACAAGGGTGGTGCTCCAGTAATTCGGTCTTAACGTACACGACAGTTTCATAAATATAAATGCAGAGAAGGATTAAAATATTTAATTCCTTAAATAAAGGTTAACTAGATATTCGGGGGTAGATTTACAAATTATCCGAACAATCCTCTTTTGAATTCTGAAAGTTTGGACGCTCTGCCAAGAATTGCCCCAGAAGATGACGCCTATCGCAAATGGGAGTAAACATTTGCAAAATACACGCAACGGGAAATAAGTGGACTAACTACATTAACTAAGATTCGGAATGCGAAACACAATTTGCTTAATTGGTAATTAAGATGTTAAACATGACAATTCCATTTGAGGTTGTCTTGAATATGGAGACCTAAGAATTTTGTATTTGTAACAGTTTTTAATTGTGTTCCGTTTAAAGAAAGAGAAACCTGGGGTAAAGATTTTGTGATACTATTGTGAAATGATATATACACTGTTTTGTCAGTGATTACAATGAGACGATTTGCATGGAACCAAGCCGAAAGGTTAGACAAAACTTTTGGAGCGTTGGCGTGTTTACATAGTAGATTAGTGTCATCGGCAAAAAGAACCATTTTGCAATCTGATGTGGAACACGACATGTCGATCACAAATAACAGAAAGAGTATAGGGTCGAGAATGGATCCTTGGGGAACTCCGCGAGTTAGTGGATTTGTTTCTGAAAGGCAATGTTGAAGTACTTTATTGTAAGTATATAATATTTCAACCTATTGATATCTATCTTTTAAATAGGAAGTCAGTCACTAATGCTCAAGTCCACGAATGTAAAAAGATTGTAATTTTAAAAGGAGAATTTCGTGATCAATGACATCGATTGATTTAGATAAATCAAGAAAAACACTGAGGATTTTCTCCATGGTAAAGAAAAGTGGTAACATCATTTAAGAAAGAAAATATGGCGATGGTGGTGGAAAAGGATTTCCAAAATTCGTGTTGATCGTCAGAGAGAATGTTATTTTTTGATAGAAAATCTAGAAGACTAATAGAACCATTTTTCAAGGATTTTAGAGAAAGTGGGTAGTAGAGAAATGGGTCGACAATTACTAATATTATGTTTGTTTCCTTTCTTGTATAAAGGTTTCTCTTTAGCGCTTTTAAATATTTTAGGAAACACCCCTTCCGATAAAGAACTATTAAATATATTTATAAATGGATTTAATATAACTTGGGACGAAAATTAATCAATAAATTCGGATATATCATCTATGTCATTTGAAAATTTGGTTTTTAATGAGCTGATGATTTTCATGATTTCACTGACGTTACTTTCGGAAGTGAACATAGAATGGGACACGTGGTTGGATATATACGGAGGACATTGATTTGGATATATTGAGTTCGTTATTTTACCAACTTCTGAGAAGTGAGAATTACACAAACTTGCGATGTCCTGAGGATTTGATACGATTTTGCCATCGTTTAGTAAAGAAACATTTTCTTCGCGATTTTCAGAAGTTGACGTGTAATTGTTAACAATATTCCACATGGATTTCATCCGGTTGTTCGATTTTAGTATATGCCTGTCGTTTTCCATAACTTTAGCTGCATAGACTACTTTTCGGAGAATAGACTTATATTTACGAAAATAATTATGGAATTCGGGAGGTTGGTTATAGAGTTTTGAAAGATAATATAAACGGCGTTGGTTTTTGGAAGAAATTCTTATCCCTTGGGTGATCCATCTATTGGTTTTCCTTGTGTTAATTAAGTTGCGTTTTATTGGAAAGCTACAGTTGTAATGTTTTAGGAATGTTGAAATAAATACATTGAACTTTTCGTCGGTGTTTTGGCAATTGCAAACATCTTTCCAAGTTTCCTCACGCAAATAATTTGTAAATATGGAGAAATCTGTGTCGTTAAACTGACTAGAATACTTGTAAATAATTTTAAGTGGTTGCAGTTTATCTTCAATGGTCAATACTTGAGCAAGGTGATAGCTGTATATGGCACAAAACACTTCAGAGAAATACCAGATTTCATTGTTAACAATAATCTGATCTATAGTAAAAGTCAGCTTACTTTGCTTCGTGAAATTCAACTTTAGAAAAAAATTACATGAACGGAAATGCACTGTGTCCATTAGTTAATTGTGTATTAGTTGCAGTAAATTACTTTATTGTCCTCAATGTGACCATACGCAGTTTTAACAGCTCTCTTGACCGTAAATTATTTGTATATTTATTTATTGTCAGCCTAACTGGCTTGATTTTGTTATAGAACATGTACTCAATGTAGCCAACGCTTTTACTTCGCCATCGTCCATAAGAGTAAAGATAAGGGTACCTCGCGTTCTGTTAGCAAGGTATTCGAAATTGAATCCATTGCGAATCTCGGACAACAATAAGTTAATTTGCTCTTGTGGCGCTGTTCTCTTCTTTCTGCATCGAGCATGTGGAACGAATATTACTTTGTGTCTTTCTTTGTTGTGTATACGTGTATTTCTTTACAGCAAATAGTCGCTTTTGTGACTTCTATTATTATTTGTTTGATATTATTTTAATTTTTTGTGACTACGCTTTTCAGCATTTTGTCATAGACATAGCTTAATTATTTTTGTGATTATTTTTTCAGTAATATTTGGAGTTAATGGCATCAATCTCGTTTTATCTTGAAAGGGTGAATTTCTATTACTATATATCTCGGAATAATATGTGATGGTTTCATTTATTAATTAAGTTCACCTTTAATTAATATATGGCCACTAAACGCAGTCTCGAAGATACGGTTTGTTTCCAACAGTGCATTATCAACGCGTTTGTCAGCTACCGGAAAGAAGCAAAAGAAGAGGATGTGTGTGTGACGAAGACAGATTTAATCAGAAGAGTTGCCAAAACTTTGTTTGTAAGTTTTAAGTGCATACCATGTGTATTTTTTGAGACAATAGAGACAGATTTATGTAGATTTCACGTTTTAGCTCTCGCAGAGAACTGTCCAAACCTGTATTCTCAAGTGGGAAAGGAACGAGGTAATGGTTACTCCTGGGAAGAATAGAAAACGATCAAAACCCATTACTAGTACTGACGGGTTTGCGAGAGAAGCAATTGGCAGGATAGTGTATCAGCATTTGCAAAAAGGTTAGAATCCCGAAATTACTATTTCTTGCATGTTAAAGCTATAAGTTTTATAATGACTGTAAATAATAATAAGCGTCGAATAAAACTTATATTTTCAGAATTGCAATAATATTTGTTGTAATATGGCATCAAATTTTTTTCGAATCTTGATGTTACCAAAATGTTATATTTGGCCTTTTAATATTTGTAAATTGCATTATGCAGGACACCATGTAACTGTAAAGAAATTGAATGGAGAAATTAGAAATGATGACACTATTGGTTTTCGTGGATCTGAAAGTTCTCTTAAAAGAGTTTTGGCAAGATTTAGGTTCAAAATGGGGGAAAGGTGATGGTTATGCTCAACTCAGGGAAACTGATGTTATTATTTCCAAGAGGCACATTTTCTTGAGAGAGTGCTTGAATAAGAATAGTGCGTCTCCTAAATTAGTTATATTTTTGGATGAGACATGGATTTTTGTGAATGTTAAACATTTCTGCTATTATATCTTCATATTTTTTGATCAGACGGTTTATTTATGTAAATAATTTTGCAAATCATTTCTATTGTGTTTTCCCCAGACTTATTTCATGTCATAGAATTTAGTCATTATTATGATTGTTCTTGCGTGTCTTCACATTGTGTATAATTATGTAATTTAATAGGAAAACGTTCTCACACTTGGATGGAGCCATCGTCATCTAAAAGGATTCTTCGTAGACCTGACGAAGGCGGTCGTATTGTTATTTTACACGCTGGCAGCGTAAATGGATTTGTACCATGTAAGGATATGTAATAATCTGTTATTATTCTTATTTTCCATATGGAGTTTACTAACTTCTTTGTTTAGATGTGGGGTTAATCTTTCATACCACTTTGAAGACTGGCAAGACTACCATGGTGAAATGAATGGGGAGAAAATTGAAAATTGAAAATTGGGTCAAGGAAGCGTTTATTCCTGCTATTAGAAATATGGGACCGTGTTTAATTGTTATGGACAATGCTCCGTATCACTCCAGATTGTTAGATCCAACTCCCACATCCATAATGGAGGAATAATGAATTACATGTATAATAATATTCCATTTTTTTCGTTAACTGTTTCATAGACAGTTATATGCCTCTTTTGTTTTGTCTTTTTGGCGGGATTGGTTAAATAAGAAACATTTATTTCGATCCAGAAGCATCTGTTAGTGAATTGAAGGTCATTTGTAAGGTACATAGTGAGAGTATGAGAAGGTAATAAGATATTATTTTCTTCATATTGCATTCTTCGTATTGCATTCTGTTAAGTGTAATTACTGCAAATATTGATATTGTCTGAGTGTTATTAACTGTGCTTGGTTTATTTGATGTAACAAGTTTCCGGGGTGTGCATTTGTGATTCACAATTTGTTCATGAATGAAAAATTATAATCAACAGGTATACAGTTGATTAAATGTTAAAGAAAGTGGGTCATGAAGTTTTGAGAACTCCCCTGTACCATTGCATCTTTAATGCGATTGAGCATGTGTGGTCCGATGCAAAGAGGTTTTATGATAAAAATGTAGTGTCGAGAGAAGGTCGAGGTCTTGAGCGGCACTAAATCAAGTTAATATAAATTAGAATATTCCATGAAATTTGATATTAAAATACCAAAAATCCTGTAATAAATGTTTCTTGTAAAATGTGTTTTGAAAAATTAATAAACATATTTAGGTAACAGTAGAAAAATGGGCCAATTATGTTAAACATGCAGAGGCTGCAATAGAAAAATGGGCCAATTATGTTAAACATGCAGAGGCTGCAATAGAAAAATGCTATGATGAGGAGGTGAGGAGTACATAAGATTGGGTAGAAATTGTTATTAATCATGGAGACAGTGAAAGTGAACTTGATTGCGATGAAGCAAGTGATGGTGTGTGTGATGAAGTTTTAGCAGAACCTCTCCCCACTCCAGGTCCATCAGGAGTTTGAGTTAACAAGATAAAGAAAAACCACATTATATAAATAAGCATAAAGTATGTGATAATTGGAATTCATTGTTTATCTATCATTCTCATTTGAAACAGGTCTGTATTAACTCAGCAGAACCTCATTGATCAACTGATGTTGACTGACAAAGCATCGAAATTATGGACAGTGAATGTATGTAAAAGTTTTTCTATTCTGTAAGTGGTTTGAGGTTATATAAATATTTCAAAAACCATTATTTGTCTTTTTTAGAATATGGTGTCAAGCTATTTCAGTTGTATAAATTAATGAAGATCATTGTAATAGTAAAGGTATGTTTCAGTTAAATCTATAAGATTAAACATGTACAAAGCAAAAAAGATGAATAATTCTTGTCTTTGGAGAGAATGGTGCCTCGATTACTATTTTGTTAGTATAAAAATTACGGTACTATATTGGAAGAAAAATGTGAGAATAATTTCCTTAAGTACCGTTACACTGATTAAATTCATAAATAACTCAGAGTTTTTCTTGACATATACGAGCCTCAAATTATGAAGTAAAAATTATATTTTCCATTATACTAAATCAGTAAGTACGATGGAACTTCATTTACGACTCTGGGGGTTGGATCGTGTAGCTTCCTAGAGTCGTTACCATTTCCTGTTTGAGTTCCTGCTCGTTTGTAATGTGATGGGGTTCACAGTTTCAATATATGGGTAATTTCATCTTCATAGAAATTGAGAATCAGAGAAATTAAATTAGATATTACTAATTTTTCGTGATTTTTATTCAGTATTGTGCAACATACACAGAAAAGTAAATAAAAGTTTTTTCTTATGTTCCAGGATATATTTTTCATAATTGGTGTAATGGTCCCTTCCTTGCTTCTGAAGAGTAAAGTAATTTCCATGTAGTCGTACGCAGTTTGTAATGGTTGCTTATAAAATAAATTTATTGTCCTACTGTGTGTACTATTTGTATGTCTCTCATGTTTATGTAATAAATGTTCAGAACTATTTTAACTTCAGATTTTATTTTACCTTCAATCCATAAAAATTATTTGTCCCACATTCTTTCCCAAACATTTGTGTTAGTAAGTAATTCATATTTATTTAAATTTTCGGTAAGTTGTCAGTATAACTTGAGAGTAAATTCAGGATACATGATTTTGAGTAATAAGGTTTCTTATTTCTTCTTTAATAGTACCCATTCTATTGAATACGGTTTTCCCGAATTACTTCGGTTTGCCTCGTAAGTGAAATATGTAGCGGGACGTTTTGACCTCACATTTTCAGCAGATGAGAATGACATTGTGGACCGTTACCTGCACGGTGTGAGTGTCAAGGATTTGTTTCATAGAGGTTGGCAATTTGTTAATTAAGGCGGCCATATTGAATAATTTTTGGCAAAGTATCGTAACTTAGTTGTTTGAGATGAACTGGAGAGGTGAGTGGGGTCGTTTATCGTAGTTACAAAGTTGAAGGAGTCGGTAAGATTCTTGAATCGATTTATCGAAATGCGTAGTCGGAAGTACTTAGGAAATCTATGTTGAAATTACCACATATAACGATAGATTTTTCGGATTTACGTGTAATACGTTTTAAAATAATCTCAAAATTCCGAAAAAATATGTCAAGATCTGATTGAGGAGGTCTATAAATACATAAAACAATAATACCTATGTCAGTCAAATATCTGCGGAAAATTCGAACACGCTATCAACGTTCTCGTAGTCTGACAATTGAGGAGATAAAATATCATTACGAACGTAGATACACGTATCTCCGTGGGGATGTTTTCCTTTCAAATTTTGTCGACAGTAAGAACTTGCTAAATAATAATTAGAAATATAAGTATCAATGATGTTGTTAGTTGAAAGCCAATGTTCTGTGAGACATAGCAAATCGAGTGGATTTCGTGTACAAGAATTTCAATGTCTGTCAATTTGTTTGAAAGGGATTGGACATTGTGATGAAATATAATTATTTTATTTTCTGAGTTCACCTACCCTCTCAGTTTTGGTAAATATCCACAAATTTCTTAACAAACACACTAAATCGAGAAATATTGGTTACTTTTTTTTACTATTAGACTAATTCCATAACTCTGTAGAGATCCATTTTTGGTATTTAATATGTGTCCATCAAGGGCATGTCCACGTGGTGACGGCAGTTTTTAAGAAGTGTGAAGTTACGAGAAGTTATGACCGTCAATGTGATAAGGAAGCCAATATTTTTGCTTTGTTTGTGATAAATTTGAAGTAGCAGAATCACGTAAAAAGATTTTAGGTCTGATTAAGAGTATGAGCTATCAATACTCCTGGAGAGAGGTTCTGGAACAGGATAAAACCTGTGTTCCTAACACTGCGTGTTTCTATGTCGAATCAATAATATGCAAATAAAACAATGTGGCAAAGAGCGCATTTGAAAACGAGTCTCTCCTAGAATCCAATGGAGATCAAACACCTAAAAAATTGTCATTTTATGTGCTTTTTAATCTTTTTCGCAATTTAATAAAAATGAGTGGTTGATAATTTTCAATAAACAGAAGACATGTAATTACTGCATCAAGTTTTACGAAAATAAGCTTTACAAGGGTTTATGAACATTCTGATTTGATGTAGATGACAACTGAGTCACGACTTACCCATTCTTTTTTCAGTTTTTGTATATTTTTGTGACAAACAAAAAAATGGAGGCATGTGAAAGAACCGTGTTTAGCATGTGAAAGAACCTGAGAATAAATATATAGGATTTCAGAAACACATTATTTTAAGTTTTTTAGTGCCTGTGTAATTATTGGGAAGTTTAAATTTTTTTCGCTGAAACACAATGAAATTACTGTTCATGAATCCAATTTTATCTTTCAAGTTCCATATTAAATAGTTTTTCCACATTCTAGTGTTATTGAATAATGTCTCTCCACTGTAGAAATTCACAGAAGTCTTAGAGAGATTCACAAGCAGCAGTTCAGCATTAAAAATTACGGTATCTGTCTGTGCATATTGCTTTATTTGTAAGATTTTAAAGTTTTTGAAGATTATTCAAACCATTTAATTTTAAACCTTCCTCAATGTTTCAAACCACAACCCGAACAATGCGGTTAATGAAAAATTTATTAATTTATAACATGTGAATTTTTAATTCGTAAAAGCTAATCCTAGAGGCAAATCCATTATTTATTAAGAAATTACACGTTGTATTTGTCACTCAACTTTCGTAAAACTGGAAAGATAAATATGCTTTAGTTAACCATATTCACCTGAAATCTTATCTCGTCTGTAGATATACCAGGTTGGTAGGCACCAGAGGAATATAGGTAGGTAGGTAATTCACTCTTAGTCTTCTTTTCAAAATTGTCGTACCTGACTAATCAATTGCTTTAGCTAAAGCTGTTTTTAAACATTCCGTCCCTCACTTTGCAAATGGAAAAACGCATCTGTAATATAAGGTGAACTGTAACAACTATAACATGGGAATTCCCCCACACAATGAACAATTTTACCCAAATATTTTCTAACCGACATGCAGTTGTCCCTCCACCTTGTTGAGAAGTAGCCTTGTACTATGTAGGAATGTACTATATTTCTGCATCCTCGTAAAAATCTTACCCTTTCAGCATTTGTCTTCGCTGTACAATTCTTTTAACACTACTTTACGTATTTCTTGTTCAAGATCATTACCTAGAATTGTATCGATACTATTGACTCATGCGGAAGGTAATTCTGCATTAGGGTAAAGAGACGAGTAGGGTAAATTAGTCTTACATTGTTTTATCAGTTTGTTTCCCTTCTTAATTTCTCTTAATTGCTGCTCTTGGACGTCTATTCGCGAAATCGATCGTGTGGTGAAAATACGAAGGCATCTTCGCCTCTATAGTTGACAGTACACAGAGTAAGAGGTAGAATTACTATAAATGGTTTCCTTGATAAGGTTGAACTTTTAGCGAGTCGCCTGCTTATGAGCAAGGTGGCGGCGGTGTTTGAAACCCAGCCATTATTAGTGTATTTTAGGAATTATTTACATCAGAATTGGAATTTCTGAAAGATAATATCGATATTGGTCGTAACATATAATAAACTGCTATATTTTCTTTATAATGAATCACTACCAAAAATGTCATATTAAATATTTATTTGATGCATTGGATAGGATTCGAACCATTGGTTTGCAAATGCACATATTATTTATTGTTTCTTTTGTTTTTTACTAATTGACTTGAAGGGGAAGGGGTACCGGCCATGAGACCTGCTCTTCTATCTATTCATTCTTTTTGGGTAATGAATTGCGAAGAAGAGATTTTGAGTTGCCTTGGATCTGGGTAACGAACCGATATTGGTATGAAATGAGTGAGAAAAACGCCAACGGAAAACCTCCAGAGTCCGGTGGAGAAGGGATTCGAATCTACGCTCTTCCATTTCGTAGACACCTCCAGGTCACCACCGGTGTCAATTTTAGAGGAAGCTGGCAAAAATACAATATTTGTTGAGCCGTTACAATGCACGTTCTATTATAAAGTAAAAAAGAAGGCGAGAAACTTCACCTTAATCAAAACTAATTTACGAAACACTTTTATTTTAATCAGTGTTCAAGTGAGTTTCCTCTTAATCATTTTCTTAACTAACTGATAAAAATAATATAATCACTTTTTATGTTTTATATGTTGACTTGTTGCGTGTGTTTTTTAAGTTTCATATCTACTTGTGACATGTGTTAACAATAAAAAATTGTGGTCTGTTTTATTTGGTCGAAAATAAGTATTTATTGATAAACACTTTTGGTTATGTATATATTCGTTTTGGCCAAATATGGACCACGATAACGAGCGCTAGTGAGGTTCAATTGTACATGGGTTTAATCTCTAGACACATCGGAAAATATATATTGGGGGGAAAGGTGTCTCGATATTATCTAATTGCCGTATCCAAGTTTTATAACTGCCGCGGTAAGCTCAAGGGGGTTCACTTTTCCATCATCTCAGCTATATAAACTGAGACTTTGAAGTAAAAGCTACAAGTTTTTTGGTCCAGTCGGGAATTGAACCGGGGTATTTCCATGGCAAGTCAGAGCACTAGCCTTGAGCTACCGTGGGGGATAATTTTAGTTTTATTAATACTTTAACTTCAGTTAATAGACTAATGGTTAAGCGAATATTTTTAATACACATATGCTCAGTTTTTTATGAACGGCTGGGAAGGGAAAAAGTCAGTTCTGGTAGATGCTTTAAAATTTGTGATCCTGATAAGTATTCAATAAAATTTAAAAGAAATCATTCCCTCTTTCCTTGTGTTTCTTTATTCTTTTATTACTTTGCCTACTCTGCCGCTGAACTTTGCTAAAATCTAAGTAAGAACCGAAGTAAGAATTATTCACTAAAGACTGAGTAAATTTTGGAGTCCAGATGTTAACATATTTACAAGGTCTGTAGGAGTAAATGTAGACAGCAATGAAGAAACTTTGAACTGTTTTGATTTAATAGCTCACGATCAAGAAGTTATTGAAGGAGAGAATGATCAGTTTATTTCAAAGACATGCAGATGTAAACATGGAAAGAAAATATATATATCTTATCGATGCGGAACCGAGGGAATCGGTACTTAATTTTGGTAAATGGGATTCTCATGTACTAGACAAA
Source organism: Laupala kohalensis (assembly GCA_002313205.1). NCBI lineage: Eukaryota > Metazoa > Arthropoda > Insecta > Orthoptera > Trigonidiidae > Laupala > Laupala kohalensis. Next base: position 36,367 of record NNCF01136008.1, on the reverse strand, counting down.
AGTGTTCGAAGTTATTAACTTTTAGGCCGTGCGTCAGGAAATAAATACATACCGAAGTGTTATGGAGGGTTTTATAGCAAACGAACTCTTGAGTCGTTTACGATAATGCGCCTGTTTTTGTTCTGAAGAGATTTTGCGAAGGGAAGGAAAGCACTATAAAAACAAATGTAATGGGCTATTGAACAAACGGTTTCTTGTGAGAGAAGAGCTCATGGGAATTATTAGTGGGGGACTCGAAATCAGATGGAGGTAAGTTTCAAATATTTCATCGAGTGTCAAATCATCTGGGAGGTTATTCTTATGTGAAAGCGCACCGTGAGAATTTTAATTCGTAAATAAATAAATTAATAAATTTATTGTCAAAAAACAGTACAAACTGCGTATGACCACGTGGAGGGAAAAAAAACTAATTTACTCTCCGGAAGCAAGCAAGGGACCATCCCATCAATTCCGATCAAGGGCCCTAAGGCAGAGGCGGATTCAAAAAATTCAGCAAAAATTCCTAGATAAGATAAAAAGTTAGCTGCGAGTTATAATACTAATAGAATGTCAATATGAAATTAATTTTGTTTATTTATATTTATGAGAACATGCTTCTTTTGCATATTTTCCTTTTTCATGTGCGATTTATGGTAGTTGTGATGTTTCAGATAAAATGCGTTATTTGTAAATGAGTAAGTCCGTATAATCGCTTCATCTTTGCATGTATTCGTTGATTGGGTAAAAGTTCTCTCAATGTCAGAACTATTAGCCAAGATTTGTAAAAAAGGAAATGGCATGGCCTTTACTGAAATAAAATTGACTTATAAAGGAGGGAGACTCATATTGAAGAAAAAGGTGGTCTCTCGAGTTCAAAACTATACGTGGTATACGCTGCGAGATTCCACCTGTACCGTTGTTGTTGATTATGAGTCAACAACAGAATTAATATAGCAGTGAAATATAACTACCACCCTTGAAAACAAGTTCAGATATTCCCAATTTTGATTCACGTCCCCAACAATCATCTTTAAACTTATAACCACAAATTATTTATTATTTTTAATACTTTTATCGTTATTGAGGGATAAAACTCAATGAAGTAATTATTTAGGAAAAATTACTGCTCAAAATGGGGATTTTTCAACGTTATTCGTTAATGTCATGAGAACAATATGACACTACACGCTACTTCCTCACCCCTTCGACAACAATGAATGAGCAGACCACCGCCCAGTCTCGTAGGCACGTTGAATATTGTCTTTCTAATATCATAGAAATCTCTTAGATTGCGGTGAACCTCACCGCCAGGTAACAGATCCCGGTCGAATCCCGGTCCCGTCTTCCATTTTCATTCGACGTAACATGATCTTTCTAATATCGTTTTATAATGCTCGTTTTTAATTCTCTCAAGCACCTTTAAACTACTCTCCTCGAATCTTACATGTCTAGGCATAATTGACATGCACACCACACTCACCTTCCGAAAATTTCCTGTTCTTTACTTCCGCAACCATCATATTCTTTCTTCATCATTTGCAAATTTTGCTTCTCCGAAGATATCATGGACACTAATTTCTTTCCCAACTACAACAATTCCTCATATGCCTCGACTCTACCGCTTCGAAAATGCGTAATATTTTTGTTAGCTTTGCTTTGGGGAGGTCAGAGGCTGAACTGGTCAGAGTCCAAATACTTTTTTCTCCAACCAGTCAGTCATATAACTTTCATCTCCATCATCATCACCGTTAACTTGGAACTGTGTAATCGCAAGAGTAGGAAACACACCATGAACAGATGCTGGATGGGAGTCTCATCCTACTCGGCTTGCGTCGACTTCCTTTTTATCTCTTTTTTCTTGACCGAAACTGTCTTTCTCTTCATAATTCCACCCTCCACCGACTTTTTCCAGCTTGCAGAATTTATTTTGGTTCCTTCATCCCAACGTCCTCTTGCAGATCCACAAGCGTCCACTTCCACTCATGCTCTAGCACTGGCACAATTCCATCCCGTGACCTCCAGCCCATCATCCACGCCTCACTCCCACTCCCTCTCAAGTCTTTTGTGTATGGAGCGGTGGGAAATGGTGCGGACCGTCGCTCATGGAGCGGTCGGGCGATGCTCTGCTTGAACGAGCTCGCCGACGAGTGCGGCATCCGTCCACTGGCGGGGACTGACCAGCAGTCGCCCTCCAACCCGCTCGTCGCTGACAACTATTACACTACTTCCTACTTCATTTCCACGGTCATCTTCCACCGCCACCGTGGCTCGTAATCTGATAGCGAAGACCGCGGCCAAGCGCGGTTCCACGATCGACGTCGGCATGCCTTCAATTCAGAAGGCCTCGGTCATGAGCATGTGGAGCCAGAGAATGGCTTCTCAGCATGAACTGCTGAAGGTGCCGCGTTCGCGAGGTCAGTTCATTGCTCTGATTTTCAACAAAACCTGTTACAATATTTCGATTTCTTTATCACAAATGACGGGTTTACAATGATGCATAGAAATTTTAATATCCATATTTACAAATACGATGCTATAGGCTAAAACGTTTGAAATTTTTGTTACTTGTTACAACAAATTGTTTCTTGTAAATGCTTTTGTGTTTTTATGTGAAATGTGAGTGCATGTCTGTATGTGTGGAGGGAAACGTAACTCTTGAAGCAGAATTTATTTTTACGTATGCTTGTTCACCTTAATAATGTGTCAGTTTCAATTTTTTGGAGTTGCATCTAATTATGTTCTGTGATAGAATTATGGAGGTTAGTAATGCACCGAAATGCAAGATGATCACTGAAAGGTGACCGGAACAGGACAGAACCGGATAGAATAGGTGAAACAGAAAATCTATCTTGGAACACATATTCATCTGACGGTGAAAATAGTTCCATTTACGCACAGATTTGCAAATCATATTGATGTCAGAAATATTTTTTTCTGCTTGTTTCTTGCACAACTGTTCAGTTTAGGTACGCGATATCTTGGAATACATGTCTCCTCCGGGTCTTCATAAATCGTCGTCACGTATAAATTAATGGAAAAAAACCCAGAGGAAATTGGCTTCTCATTTTCATTTTATATAGAACTAAAAATCGCAATGGCTCTAAGTTCATTCTATTCTCTTCTATTGTATTCCATTCTACTTCATTCTATTATATTCTACGTAATTTTTATGCTTTTTATTATGACGCATTTATTTCAGTTTAATCTGAAGGAGAAAATAACCTTTTAGTGAAAATATCTGTAAGTCTTGCGAAACCTCAATAGAAGGCTTCAATAATTCGAAATGAACTGAAGTCTTCTGTTTCCAATTTGTATGTTTAAAGGTTTGAAAGTTATTGAAATGACTCAGACATTGGCAAACTTATTCATGGCATGTTTGGCCAAATAGAACTCTGTATTCATTCTGAACAACCTATCTATGTTATATATTTCTTCATTAATTACACGCACATTATCACATTCAATAGAATTTTATTTTAGTATCAGTAAGCCAGGTAACTATGTATATTTATTCAATATTACTAGCTTTTCTTAACGTGATTGTTGTTGCAGCTGTGTATTTATTTATGTCTATTAGTAAAAACTTAAATTTTGTATACATAATTTAATATTGTTAAAAAGGAAGAAACAATAATTAAAAATTAATGAATAAACTTCCATTGAGTTAAAAATATATTGTACTTTAACGTATTGAAACAATTTAGAAAGTTTCAGTTCCTTTGCATAAGAAAAAGAATGTAGGAAAGTGAACTTTCTCAACATTGGGACTCGGCCACCCTTAATTCTTTTATCGAATAGTAGAAATGTTTCAATAACTCGGAATTTCTGTATAAGAATTTAACTGAAATTTTAGCAGTAGGTGCATAAAATTGTAAAGTAGTTGCTTCTCGAATAACACTGCAAAACACACCTGTGGACATGTATCTGACCCATGTTACACACCAGTTGTTAAGCAACCATAATCAAGGTGTCCATTCATGAGAAAATTATCTTCCATACAAGCACATCCTCTCCAGAGGAGACACAAGAGTGAGCTTGTAAAAGAACGCTCATGCACAGTGCGACCGTTTGATCGTGCGCACGACCTTGAATATTAGCCTTTAGGCGAGAAGGGTAGCAAGACTTTTCTAAAAACATCGACTCACTATCGTTATGAGGATAACTGATATCCTAGTTCTCTCCGCATGAGAGCTAGATGAACTAAATATTGCTCATTTCGTTCTGCGTTTACCGATAAGAAACAAAAACGACTAGAAATGTTTGTCTACTAGCCAACTTACGCGCGCAGATCCTGTGACCCCAACTGAACTTTGCGTTACCACAACTATGTAACTCAACTCAACTTAGGGAAAACTGGAATGTCTGAGAAGATCACTTTCTCAAATTTAATATATTTTTACTTTATTTCGACATGCTTGGTTTATAATATGTTCCTGAAACTGGACTATTGTGGCCTTCGGAGTCTTGCGTCAAGGAAGGAAAAAAAATAGTAAAGAGTATAAATACTCGATCTGAGTGAAAATGTTGAAGGAACAATCCACGTCTCAAAACTGAAGTTCCATTCGCTTGGGAAGGTTTAAATTCTTATTGATTTCCCAGAGTCGTAGCAAGATCACACGAGCTTTGGTGGTGTGACGACCTATGTTGCACCATAAGATTTTACCATGCTAATTTAGAGCTACATGAGTACAACAAATAATCGTACCAGATATTACTATTTTTAATTAATTGAAAATTTGTAGAGGATACAAAAAGCATTTAGTCCACCAATAAGGAGCTTTTCATCCATAAGCTTATTTTATGATAAAGTAGATTTTTCAGTGACAGTAAAACACTTCTCTAAACATGCCCGCAATTCAAATATTTTGACAATTTATTTGCAGTTTTATTGAGTGTATACTTACCGCTCATTTATTACATAAAACTTTATATTATAACTTCCAATTCTTTTCTTTCCATTCTTCGTATTTTTTTCTGAAGTGCTCAATCTTCCTATAATGCAAACATTATGTTCCCTCTGCGTGTTAGTGAATTATTGTGTCTTTTTTTTATGAAGATGATTTGGAGCGAATTTGAGTCCAATGAATATCTAAAAACAAACAGAAGCCGAATTCTAGTTCGATTACGACTAGCATTTAATTATTCACGTTCCTGGAATTATTATAAAATTCTTTGACTTCGACTTCGTACACCTTGGTAAAGTTGTTTGTTTTACTCCAAAAGTGGGTGCGTTTACTTACTTAAAAACTGAAAGTGTGTCTCATAAGTGTATGAATGTCTATCTGTGTAATGCGACTGGTATAGGTTGTCTTAATGTTGTATTCGTAGTCATTAGATATTTCACTTCAAAATTTTCTTAACATAAATTGACCACTCAGACTGAGCGTTATGTATCTTCAGATCCGTTTTTCACCACCACCATAATTTGATAACTGATTTCATAGAATGAAATAAATTCACATAGCGAATAAACATAAAACAATTGTTTGCGTATTAGATATGTTTTTAAACATTCTTATTAGTTTAATGGGTTATCACTTTTCAACCTTTTAAAAACCAACTGGAACATAGGAACCTACCGCGTATCTCACTTGTGGAACCTAGGAATGTGTATTCAAAAGTAATGTTAATCTTCTTTACCTTGTATTATTTGCTTTGCTGTCAGTTGAACGTAATCATCTTTGGCAAGCAATCTGAATGAGCCCAACAGAACTAGATGTTAAATAAGAAATATTCTTTAAAACGAGAGTTCTTGAAAATTGGATTTTGACTTCCTTGTCCTACTTATTGTGCTTGTGGTATCACTTTTCTTCTTTCGGTAACAAGTTTGATTTACGTATTATTTTGAACGAAAACTTCGAAGAAACAGATATTTTTTACGTTTTTACGGTCTTTTATTTCGTAACATTTCTTTTGATCAATTTTATTTTAAACTAGCTGAGTTATCCAGATTTTCCCGGGTCGTTGGCGGCTTAATGTACATTGGTGAGTCAAATAAAAGATTTTTTTTGTAATATTTTGTTATTATTATTATTGGGACTTTAGGGCTCGCCTACATCTACGTCAGTAGAGCCTTCTGTAATATTTTGCACTGTGCGCACACGGCTCAGACCTGTGTCACATTTCAACAGTGATTCACTGTGTGAGTAGAACATAATAATACATGTTCAACACTAAATAAAGACATTTTGTAGTAGTAGTAATAGTAGTAAAAAAAAAGTAAAGTTTTTATTCCATATAAATAAATGCATTTTACACGTTAATACACCTGCTTGTATACATACTCCCATACACTTTTAATATGCATACAGTATTTACATACATACAAGTATTACATCCACACCGATTTAATGCAGCATCCAACATATACCCACACATATACATTCACACCAGTTTACATATAACATCCAATTATATACATATAAATTTAACTTTTATTTCTCTACATTTTTTGTGTTTCTTTGTGGTTATTATCATTTGTTTATTTTGAAATTATTTACTTCCATAATCTTCTCACAAGTTAAAAACACATTTCTCTTCTTTTTGTTTTTGTTTTTATACATATCTTATTCTTTACACTATTTTGTTTTTGCAGTTTGAACTTGTTTTATATTTCTTTTGTTACCCGCTATCTGGTCTACCACTACTATAAATAGTAGCAGCAGCTGTAGGAGCAAAAACATTGGTTGTTACTTTCCCACCACTAACAATACCACTATCTGGTTTTTCAATAGTAGTAGTAGTGGAATCTGTTATGGATTATCTAATATTTCATCAATACTCATACTTATTTTTCAATTTGTACACTTATACACATACATACATAAATACATACAAGATTAATATTTCATCAATACTCATACTTATTTGTCAATTTGTACACTTATACACATACATACATAAATACATACAAGATTAATATTTCATCAATACACATACTTATTTGTCAATTTGTACACTTATACACATACATACATAAATACATACAAGAGTAATATACATACTAGTATACATACACATCAGTTTAGTATCACATCCAATAATACATATATGTTTAACTTCTCCCTTTAAGTTTAATAGCTAAACTTGTCAAAAGGAGATATTTGACTACTCTAGTTTCCCTTAGTTTTCACTTTTCATTTTTAATTTTTGTTGTACCTCGATTGTATCATTTTTATCTTATTCTAACTTCTTGTAGTTTTCCATAATCCATTTCTTTCTTTCTTTCTTTCTCTTATATTTATTTTCTATTTCTATTATTTCATCTGTAATTTTATTGAGACATTTTGGTATAATAGTTTTATTTGCCTGTCACCGTACTTATTAAAGTTTATGGGGATTTTGTAATTGTTTTTTCCTATTGTTATGAGTGTGGTTTATTCTTTTTAAGTTAATTTCTGTTTTCTTTGTTTATGTTTTTATCAATTTTCTCTAGAAAGAAAATTTGTTTAATTTTCAATAATTGATTTTTTTAATATGTTTCTTCTATGTGTTCTTCCTTTCCACCTATCAACTTTATGATTTTATTTTGTAATATTTGGAGAGGTGCTATATAAGATTTAGAGGCTGTTCCCCATGCTTCTAGCCCATATCTTATTTGTGATTCAATTAAGGATACGTACACTTTCTTAAGGGTTATTTTATTCATGTATTTTTCCACATTAGTTAACCTCCAATAACATACCCTTATTTTCTATATTAGTTCCTTTATGTGCTCATCCCATAGCAAGTGCTGATCGAAGACTAATCCCAGGTATCTGAATTTCTCAACCTTATCAATAGTATAACTACATTCACATTTTTTCATTTTTGTGTGTATACATTCCAACTCATGGTACACTATATTTATTTCTTCTCTAACATTAGCGTTTGCTGCAATATGTATCATCTTAGGTTTTTTTTCATTTAATTTTAATGATTTGTCATGGAACCAGAGCTGTATGTTATTAAAGTCCTCCTGGATTTTTTTCCTCATCATTTTCAGATCTTTTCCTCCTATCATGATAACAAAATCATCCGCATATCCATAAAAGTTACAATGTTTTATGCATGTTTCAACGTCATTGATATACAGTATAAATAATAATGGAGCAAGAAAACTTCCCTGAGGAATTCCTGTCTCCATTTTATGTTTAATACTATATTTATCTTTAATTTTTATCATATATTCCCTATTTTTAAGATAGGTTTTTAAGATGTTACACATTTTTCCTCTGATACCCATTTTTTCTAACTCCTCAATTAATTTTTCATTATTAACCAAATCGAAAGCCTTTGATAAATCCATAGATAGCAGAATTACATGTTTTCTATCATTTAGATTTCCGTTTATTTCATTTGTTATTTTTTCCAATAAATCAGTTGTTCCTTTTCCTTTTTGATATGCATATTGACTTTTTGTTATGATATTGTTCCTGTCCACATAATTTTGCATTACCTCCATTAAATATTTTTCATAAATTTTTCCTATCGTGGATAAAATTGATATTGGTCTATAATTATTTAGGTTTTTAAAATTTCCTCCTTTATGTATTGGTCTTATTACGGCCACCTTCATATTTTCAGGGAATTCCTCCTCTTCTATACTTTTATTTACTATTAGTTTAATCATGGGTATCATTACTTTACAGTTTTCTTTTATATTTTCTAACTTTACTAAATCAATTCCAGGTGCTTTGTTTTTCTTTAGTTTTTCTATTATTTTTTCAATTTCTTTGGTTTCAATTTCTGGTAAATAAATTGAATTCATATTATTTAGCTTGTTTTGTGGTCCTACCATTTTATCACATTTATGGAATTTTTTTAGTATGTTGTCTTTCATTAATTTGGCCATTCTTTCACAGACACTTTGTGTTGTTTCATTACTTTCTAGAGCATTTTCTATTTGCTCATCTATATTTTTTTGTTTTTTCCTTCCCATTAACAAATTTATTATTTCCCATGTTTTTTTGTTGTCTTTTATGTTGTCATTCAATTGGTTTTTGTAGTATTCTCTTTTCTTCTGAATGATCTTTGAAGTAATTTTATTTCTTAATTCCTTATATGCTGTTCTTGTTTCATTTTTTTTCTCTCCGTCCATATTTGAAGTCTTTTTCCATGTGGTAAATAGTTCATCTCTTTATTCATCATTTCTATAATATCATGACTAATCCAGGGTTTGATGTTTACTTTTTTCCTATTTCTTACTGTAATTTTTTTCTTTGATTCCATGAAACTTATCATTATCTCTTCATATATTTCCTTGGCTTTTTTGGTTTCCATTTTTTCATTCTTTTTTTCAACTATTACATCTATTTCTTTCCTTTTCATTTTCATGATAATTCCAATCAAATAGTGGTCAGAAATTTTTGTTTTTATAATTACAGGTTGTATTATTTCAAATGCTCCACTAATGGCTATATGATCTATACATGATTTGCTTATCTTATCCAGTCTAATTTCTTCTCTAGTGTTTTCTGTAATAGTTTGTATCATTTTGTTTTTGGTTATAATATTCAAATATTCTTGATTTTTATTATTAATAATTTCATCTTTTATATCTAAGTTTATATCGCCTATTAATATTTTATTTTTATTTTTAACTTTACTCAATAGGTTTTCTAAATCTTCAAGAAAAATTTTTATATCTTCTCCAGGTGGTCTATAAATTGCTATTAGTGTAATTGATATTTTATTATTAATTTGCAAATTACCAGTAATAGCTTCGTGACCTCTTTTTTCTAAGTTTATTGATTGAAAGCTGTACTTTTCTTTATAAAATAACATTATTCCACCTCCTTTTTTTCCTTTTCTTTGGAAAGTTTCTTTCTTATATCCTTCTAATCTATAAACCTCCATAGGTTCTCCTTCTTCCAAATTAATTTCTGTCAAGACTATAATATCTATGTTTTTCTGCAAAGTGTCTATTTTGTATTCAAATTCATCCCAATTTTTTCTTATAGATCTTATATTAAGATGTATGATCTTGATTCCCTCTTCTTGCATTCCAAATACTTCCTCAAAACCTTTTGCAATCTTTATTTTTTTTATCTCAAAGTTTTCAAATATTTCAATATCCATTTATGTAATAAATTCTTCTTTTTTATATCTTTATTCTATATTTTCTAGGTCTTCTTCGTTTTTGATCACCCAATATCTGCTTTCTTCCTCTTTTCTTATGAATATTTTTGAGTTCTTTATCCACGTGTATTTATAACCATGTTTTTTTGCATATTCTCTGCTCTTTCAAAATAGATTTGCAGTATAGGGTGTTATTTGTTCCCTTATATACATTTTATTATCTCCTTTCCTTATTCCTCCCTTAGATTTAGATAATTTTATTACTTTATTTCCTATATCTTCACTATCAAATTTTATGTAAGTTTTTATCTTACTCTGTTTATTTTTGTACTGTTTTAATTCTTTAACATTACTTTCATTTAAGTCTTGTATCCCTTCTTCCTTTATTATTTTCACTATTTCTTTTTTGTCCATCATTTTAGTCATACCTATAATTTCCACATGTTTACTTAGCCTGCTACTTTCCATATCATTTACCCTTTCATTTAGATCCTCAAACAATCTGTCCTTCTTCATCTCTTCTTTAAGTACTTTAATCTCTTTTACCTCACTTAGCAAGATATCATATTTGCTGCTAAGGAATTCAATTGACCTTTTTATCTCAGACATTTCTTTCAAGATTTTATCTAATTTCCTGTTTTCCAAACTGCTGTTTTTCTCCTCTTCCTCCTCATTTCTATCATCTATTCTTTCTTCTGTTATTTCTTCATCTACCTGGATTCCCTTGATTTTACTTCCCTTGCAACTACTACATTTCCAGTCTCTTTTCCTACTTTCTGACATTCTAGCATGTCTGTTTTGTTACACTTGAGCATATGTAATGGTATTCTCCATTACAACTGTGGCATTTGATTTCTTCTAATACTGCCTTTTTACAAATTCCACAGTTTACCATTTTTATGTTTTGTTAGGTTATCTAGCAACCTCCAAGAAAAAACAAAAAAGAAAAACTAACAAAATAATTTGCTATCCTATCCTCCACAGCATCAATTCTTCCAATACTATACTAAAGAACAGCTTTACTTGTTCTGTACTCAATGTATCAAACAAACTTTCCTTCACACTTATAAGATAACCCAAGATATATGCTACACATACGTTACAATGTACTCTAGTTTTGTTCTTTTTAGTTCATAAAAACCTACAAAATCTGTATATCAATATACCTTTCTCATCAGAATCTACTTTAGAGAGTTCATACACAAAAATTTCATAACAAGGTATTACATAACACTAACCTCACTTTTTCAGTTTTTCACACTAACATTCAGCATCACTACACACTTTTTCAGTTATTCATACTAACATTCAGCATCACAACACACTTTTTCGCTTATTCATACAAACATCCAGAGAAGATATATATCTTATGTGCTTCTCACATTAGACTGATCCAGACCAGCATCACAACATCGTTTTTCACACCATTCATCACTTTTCCTTACTAACCTTCAGTAAAACTATATTATCTATGCTTCACCCAGTACAATTGAAGAGTTATATTTGCTTCACACCATAAAACTTATTCAAACCATCATCATTATGTGTTAAGGTAGGAGCCTACTCGTGAACACGTCCGCTCGGTACGTAGTAGTAGTAATAGTAATAATAATAATAACAATAATAACTAATAATCAATAAATAATAGTATTAATGATAATAATAAATAATAATTAATAATGAAAATAATAATAAAAATGATAATAAATAATGATAATAATAATTATTAAAAATAAATTAATAATAATTAATAATAATAAATTAATAATAATAAATTAATAATAATAAATTAATAATAATTAATAATAATAAATTAATAATAATTAATAATAGTTTATTATTATTAATATTATTACAAAACCATTATTGTTATTAACATCTACGATAAATTCAATTAATGTTTTTCAATATTCATGAAGTATTGTATATATAGCTTTCCTATAAAACGCAAGTTACTTAAAGTGAACAATCACAATAGATGGATAACCCAAGGGATAAGAATTTCTTCCAAAAACAAACGTCATTTTTATTATCTTTCAAGACTCAATTACTAACCACCAGAATTTAATGATTGTTACCGTAAATATAAATCCATTCTTAGAAATGTTGTCTATATAGCTAAAGTAATGGAAAATGACAAAATACTAAATCTACTATTAAAATACGAAAATTAAGAAATCGAGAAAACCGGGCAAAAACGATGTGGAATATTTTTTTAAAATTACGTATCCCCTTCAGAGAATCACTAATAAAATATTTCCCTACTAGACGATGGCAAAATCGTATCAAATCCAAAGAACATCGCAAAGTGTTTAATTCTTATTTCACAGAAGTAGGTAAAATATCGAAATCAGTAACTCAAAATCAATGTCCACCAAATACATTCACACACACGTGCCGCAGTCTATGTTCACTTCCGAAACTAACGCTAGTGAAGTTATGAGAGTCATCAATTCATTAAAAACATATTTTCAGCAGGAATAGATGATAGACCTGAATTTATAGTGAATTCTTCATCTCACGTTTTATTAAGTCCACTCGTATGTTCAATAGCTCCTTGTCAGAAGGTGTGTTTCCTGACATATTTGAGAAAGTTGAAGTGAAACCATTATACAAGAAAGGAGATAAATGTGATGTTGGAAACTATCCACCCTTATCCTTATTGCCAGCTTTCTCAAAAGTCCTTGAAAAATCTTCTATGAGAGACTTTTAGACTTCTTGTCGCATGATAATGTTCTCTCAAACAACCAGCACGGTTTAAGGAAATCCCTCTTTCTGATTTTCTAAATGATGTAACCATTTCCCTTGACCGTAGAGATAATCCTCAAAGCATTTCTCTTGATTTATCGAAAGCATTCGATGTAATCGATCACGGAATTCTTCTCTCAAAACTGCATTCATACGACATTCGCGGATTGGCATATCAATGGCTAACATTCTATATAGTCTAGAAACCAGGCAGGTTTGACCTTGCAAAAGGTCACGGAAAGTTTATATTTGGCATACTTCTTAAGTTGGACGTATTAATGATAATGCTGAGTTTCCGAATTTCATTTTTTCACAAGTATTTCATTTTTGGTACCAGTTACGACCAAAATACGTATCATAAAAAAGATAGAATATTTAATTTTCAACATTTTTTATAGAAATATTTTTTATCAGATTTATAGTTATGGAGATATAAAAGATTAAAAAATGTGAATTTTCCGAAATTTTTGAACTTTCACATTTTTACGTAAGTTGACGTCAGTTTCACGTTTACGTCTTGACGTAAGTTCTAGATTTGGTTGTGTGTTTCACACATTTTTACGTATAATGGGCCTAAATACCTTCAAGAACATTGTATATAAAATACCAAAATATATATAAAAAAACCCATTAGGAATGCATAGTATAGAAGGAATATAGCAGATGTTTTCGATTTTGAAATATGAATACACATTGACACAGTTAATTTTATATATTTTTATGATTTACTCAATTTTGCATCATCATTGTGGTAGAGCAGAACACACGTTTTTTATAGTGGTGTCACCATTAGACCTAATTCACTTCATACGGTGTTGACATTAATGTTTTTACCTTATGGGTTTTCTAATTTGTAATTTTGGTTCCATATAGTTTGAAATATGTTTATATATGAAGTATGACTACAGTAATGTCCAGTGTAGTACTGACTATTAATTCTCATTTCAATACTTAATATTCCAGAATAACTTTTCTGTTGCTGATATTTAATACGATCCATGGGATCCAGTCGATGTCTGACGATAATGTAATGCGTCGAGGTAGAAAATATTCTCTGTTTAAAGTATATTTACCAATTGTATATGATACTGTAGCTGGAAACAGCATTAATATAGTAGACGAAGGTTACGTTATTCACAGAGCTGTGGAGTGGCATCAGAATGAATATTTCGCAAGGAATTCCATCACTTATCTCCAGTTTCTCAAAAAACAATATGGTAGTAGAAAATCGTTATAATAGACGGATATTCTACTGACGCAACGAGAAAAGTATAAACAGCGACGACTAATGAAACGCAATGCTGCAGAAGTAAATTTCAATGTTATTGTATACGAATATTTTACAAGATAAATTTTTATCAAACGAAAAAATAAGAAAAATTTGATTGCCATGCTAAGAGAAATTCATTGGAGCTAATTTTTCGGTAAGCTGTAGAAGGTGCAGAAACATTAATTGTTAACACAGCGATCTCTATGTCTCTATACATTTATTGTCAAAAAACAGTACAAACTGCGTATGACCAGGTGGAAGACAATAAACTAATTTACTCTCCGGAAGCAAGCAAGGGACCATCCCATCAATTCCGATCAAGGGCCCTAAGGCAGAGGCGGATTCAAAAAAAAATTCAGCAAAAATTCCTAGATAAGATAAAAAGTTAGCTGCGAGTTATAATACTAATAGAATGTCAATATGTTTGTAATTTTAAGCAAAAAACTACATGTACAAGTTATTATCGAACTATTATGAGCATTGTTGCGAGATTTCTGTCTTTAAGAGTGGCGAAATCATTTTTTATCAAGTACATATTTTTTCCGTGTACCCTACACGTGGAGAATATATGTGATAACTTTCGGTCAAGTGAAAATGGCGACCAGCCGGGACTCGAACCCGGGTCTCTTGCTTTGATCGCAAGGATGTTAACCGCTACACCACCGGTTCGCCTTCTACAACTGTACACCATTTCCACCCAGACATAAACCCCGGCAGACCTGAGAGACATCCCCATACAGGAGATAAGTGAACCAGGCGCACACTATGCTGTGTGCACTTTATTACCGGTTTCACATGTACCTACGTGTTAAGGTTCGTTATGTACATATTTCTTCCGTGTACCCTACACGTGGAGAATATATGTGATAACTTTCGTGCAAGTGAAAATGAAGAAGATAGAAAACTTTTGGAGAGACATTACTGAGTGGGATGATGAGCATAAGGGAACTATAGCGACTGTGGGTCAAAGTTATGGAAGATTCATTTGTGCTCACCTGCGATTTGATAATAATAATATGTGGATAATTTTGTTTTTGAGAAGATGAAATACACTTTCATTAAAAAAAGGATCGAACAATTACGAAATAGAATATTGATCTGTATTCATAATAAACTACTCTCTCTCCTCCAGTAGCTACTCTGCCATCTATGTGATTTGGTAGAAGCCAAATCATGCTCCTGTACTGAAATTGTGTTCACAGGTTCCATGGGCGATGCAGGGACCATCGGAATGCCCGATCCACCTCTTGCGGATGAGCCCGATTTCAGTACTTTTGAAAACAAAACTGGTCTTGCGGAGGACATGAAGTTTCTCGCGTCGATGCCTGAGCTGTGTGACGTCACATTCCTAGTGGGAGACACTCGTGAACCAGTGTGTGCCGTAAAGGCTGTCCTGGCAGCACGAAGCAGGTGAGATGCTGTTTTCATTTCACGGGGGAGTTCTGATTTCCATTTCGCGAAGCGTGGACTGAGAGAACAGGTTTGATACGATATCCAAATTCAGAAGAGGGAAAGGATTTCTCCAAACCCTAGGATATGACATCCCAGGTTTAGGATGTATCATCCCAACCTCAGTGTGGAAATTGGACAAACACGAAAGAGGTGTAGGTTCACATTAACATCTCATTATAACAACACTCTTTGAGAGAAAAATTTNTATATATATATATATATATATATATATATATATATATATATATATATATATATATATATATATATATATATATATATATATATAATTTCCCTCTCTTTTACACATTATTTTTCAATAATGGAACAGTTGTTTTTTGTTGTTTTTTTTGCATATTCAATCCGTTTTGA
Source organism: Laupala kohalensis (assembly GCA_002313205.1). Taxonomy (NCBI): domain Eukaryota; kingdom Metazoa; phylum Arthropoda; class Insecta; order Orthoptera; family Trigonidiidae; genus Laupala; species Laupala kohalensis. The sequence goes on along the minus strand of NNCF01136008.1, from coordinate 20,487 downwards.
ATAGATATTGAAGATTATTTTATGGACCGTGAAATACTACGTTCAAGTCATACTTTGTAGACATGAAATGGATTCAAACAGTTTCTAAACAGTTATCAGATCTTCCTTATATTATTATTTTCTTCGAATCGAACATTTTGCGTCATAATCCATAATTGTACTTTGCGAAAATAGTCAGCACTTCCATTCAATCAGAATGTAAGCAACTCTTCGGAGAATCCGAAAATACACTCCACCGTTCAAAGAAAATAAAACAAGATCCGAAATGAGAATGACCCATCCTGTTCTGTTATTTGAATGAGAGGTATTTTTTATATAAGATGGGATAAAAACTGTTAAATTTCGCCTGTCTATTTTCTTCCTTTACTTAAACGATTTCTAGCATCAAATCGGAGTCGTGTCTTGTACTTTTGATTAGAACTGAATGTACTGGAATAACAAATGAAAGGAGTGATCGAAAAAAATTTATTTTTTAAATTGGTTGGTTGGGTATTACTGGTTGGAACCTGGGCACATTTATCGTTTATATTATCTTTTATAAATATGCTTTTCATTCAAATAACAGATGGAGTTAAGTCATTCTTATTTTGGATTTTAGATACATTCACAGGGACTAAACAACCATTTCCAAGCAATCCCTTTCCCTTTATTTTATATGGAAAACTGCTGTTGTCAACAATATAGAATGCATGAAGATGATTTCTTTTTTATTTGTGAAGTTAGTTTTGCGTAATATACAGATAAGGGTCTTAAAAAGTGTATGAGATAGCATGTACAATGGTTTCGCATACTCGTTTTAAAATGAAGTTAGAGTAAATATGCGGGATAAAGGTGAAAAGTATTTCTAAATTTTTGGAATATTATTTGAAAGTGAGTCGAAAATAAGAAGGGGGGAGTTTTTTTTTTGGGGGGGGGTCTGCGTCATAGGATTTCGGGGGGCAGGGCAGGTACCCCTGACACCCATAACACCACTGCCGTTAGTTCCATTCCCAGGTGACTAAAACCTGTGCCCTGGTGAAGTGATAGAAAATACAATCCACTTGTGATTGTGTTTCAGGTTAGATGTTCAAATAGTGATAACTACAATGATCATTCAAATGCACATGGCTGCGCAAGTCATATATTAATCTCGCTTAGCGGTGAACATGACCTGGAATACATTACAGCTCGAAATAAATTACACGATTCAGTTTGAGCATAAGAGAACATATTATATATCAAACTGACTCATACTGCCACAAAAAATATTCTAAACGCAATATCTTCGATTGTAGAATGTCGATTTGTGTAAACTCCCTATCCCTTTTCCGAATGTAAAACCGTTACAATAGTTATTTTCATTACTTACCTGATTATAGCCCACAGTGGGGGTCGAAATGTTGGGTAGTTCTATTAATAGTTAAAAAATCAGTCTGTGAAATAAGGTCGTTTTATTCAATAATTATAATTCTACACTTGTAGTTAGAATATTAGAATAAAAATAATTATTTTTAAAAAGTTAAAAGTAGAGCAGGAATGTAAATAATTTTCCCGCGCATATCCGTCAAGTCTTTTATTGGAAACTGTAAATTATAGTATTCTTTAAAGTTTTGCACGAACAAATTTTTGCAGCAATTTGCTGTTCTTGACATGTAATACCGAATGCACTCCTACGTGCAGATTGAATGTCAGTGTAGTCGAGGTGACTTATCAGTGCGTGCATATTTGTCTTAAAGAAGTCTGCAAATTAATGTTATCTTTGAGATGAGGGAAAACATACAGGAAATTTTGTATGCAATTTCTTTAACTTTTCGACGTTTAGCCATTCCAATTGCGTTTTGAACTACAGTGCAGTGTGACGTGCTGTGGCGCAACCTCAGTGTGTCATCAATCGACCGATTCGATTTGGCCAACTCGGGAACGCTCACCCAACCACATGGATTTACCTAGATTCTGTGGTAGTCATGACGCCATATTGGATTACGTTAAAAAATTCATTCTTTGATCTCTTCGTTCTTCGCAAATTACCGTTTAAGAAAATTACATTGCTCTGGCCGTTTAAGAAAGACTAGTATGTCATTACTCTTTTAATAAATACTAGACATTTTACTCGCAAAATGTCTAGTATGTCATTACTCTTTTAATAAATGTTTAGGTGTTTCTTAAACGATCTATTTTTTTTCTGCCGTTTTAGTTGTTTGAAAGTAGGAGAAAAGTCTAAATTGTTAAGTTCATGCGTTCTCTAAGTGAAATTTCGTGGACAAGGTTCTACAAACATGGAATAATTTGCTAACGTTTTAGAGAATTACGAGGTCCGAACAGTCAAATTACTGCAGCTCCTATGATTAAATTCTTGAATAGCAATATAGTCATATTATTATAAGACAACACTAAGTACCGAAAAGGTAACATGCATGACAGAATAATCATAACGCAGTTCCAGAATAAATAAATTTTCCACAAGGAAAGCAGTGCATTTTCCAAAAAGAAGTGGTATCCTGGAGTGCTTTTGGTGTAGTTACAAAGAACTTCGTAAAATAATATAGGAACTCACAGCTTCAAACTAGATAACAATGTTGAAGCACATTACTTCCTACCTTTTTTCTTGAAAGGAGAAATAACTCTTATTGATGTTTAAGGTTGCTTCACAGTTGACAATTTCGTTTCTAGCTACAAAAAATTTTGAATTTAGGGAATTTCTAAAGATAATGAAGATAACATATAGGACCAGTAAGAAGCGGGGCCTTTTTGCTTTAAATACATTTCACAAATGATATTAAAGATAATGAAGAAAAACAGCCAAGGAAACTGCAACATATAAGGTTATAATACCAATTAACCTTTAGAGCGAAGTTCATAATAATTTATGGAAAAGAAATAACATTCCTCACAGGGAATAAAAATACTCATTATCTTTCGGAACTTAAAACCTCTTCATTCCTTGAGGTTTGTATCATAACCAATGCCAAGGGTCGCCAAATCAAGAAACCCCAAAAGACTTGCCTCAGTTCAATGTCGCCATTTTTCACCTATCAATGAACTCTTCATGGTGGTAACTTTCTTGACACGCGTCTTACCACCCTGGAACACTACTTCAGCATGCTGTGGGGCTCTAAAAACTTTAGACTGCAGAAGAATACTGATGAATACAGAATACTAACAGACAAATGATGTGCTCTTTGAAATGCATAATAACGGTTTAACTGATCAAAAAAATTTACTGTATTCGTGTATTTAATCAGGTTACTATTGTAAAGATACTGTTTTTTCCTTGGCACAAAACGAAGGACCTTCTGTATTGTGGAATAGGGAACAGTTTCCAAGATTCACGCCCTCGCTACAAAATGATTGACGTACTTCCGAAACCGTAATTTTCTCAGAATTTGTATATTTATCCTATTTTGTCTTCATCTCGACGTAAAGTTTTCGCCAGAGATAGAAAAACAGTCATTCAGGTAGTCGATCTATCCTAAGATCGGTATTGTTCGGTCATATTCCTATGTCATATCTATGATCAAAGACATGGTGAAAGACATGATCAAAGGTTCTCTCCGCGAAAACCTATGTCATAGATATACGATCAAAGTGAAACTATGATCATAACTTGTGCATTACACGGTCATATTTTTGATCATATATCTTTGATCACAGATGTATGACCTAGAAATACGACCGTTCAATACCGTCCTAACCGACTCTAGAAGATCTTTTCTTGTTCCCATAACAGATACATGCAGATAAGAGTAATCACATTTGCTAGTTCATATTGCGATAAAGTTAACTACTTATCTTACATTATTAAGGGGCTGTTCATTTTTCTTGTCATTCATTTTGGAGCTGCTATAAACCTCCTGTTGTTTATGCTCCGCGATGAGTGCGAGTAAGAGAACATCTGTTTGCACCGGATTCAAAAACCAAGAGCAGACAGAACTGGTATTAGGACGTATATATAAAGTTTTGAAAATCAACCTAGATGCTAAGGTCTATGTTAAAATGATCTTATGGAACTACATTTAAATTACGGGACCCCTAATGACAAAACTATTTAGGAAAATTCAACATTAAGTATTACGAATATCCCCTTAATTAATATTTCCTGGTTTCCCTCTCACTAAAGCCATGGAAACAGTTGTTCAGTAATATCAGGAAAAGGTTCTTGAGCTGAGATCTGTTGAAATAATACTGTTTATGCATTTGCTAGCGTTTCGAACTATATTAGTTCTTCATCAGGTCTGAAGAAAATGAATACCACAGTACAATTTTGAGAAAAGAAAAAAAAATCATTTACGATATATACATAAATAATCATAGATGTAACTATTTCAACAGACCTCAGATCAAGAACAAAGATGGTAAGTTAGTTATCTTGTTATATTTTTCTGTCATCATCACAAAGATATGGTTTTATTTAAGGAAAAATTGTATTTCAGAAGAAATGCCAACATTTTATAAAAAAACAGTCCAATGTTCCAAGACAGTGAAAATAATTATCAAAATATTAAGGATATCAATGTAATAAAGAATTTAACAATAACATTTAACTAATACAAATATTTAATGGGTAAAAATAGAGCAGATAGAATATAATTAAAATTTGGTCCTAATAATATCCTTTTCGCTAGTATATTTTGGGGAGAATCGTTTCTTTTTTGAATATGTATAATCCAAATGCTTTTTTTATACATTATATTATTTCAAGTGAATGTGTAAGAAAATATTTAAAAGTTATGTAACATAATAATTGGAATAATGAAAAAAATCACAAGTTCATATTTTTAAACCCACCGCGCAGCTCAAAACATAGTAGTAAAGCAATGGGGATTTTTGCACTCCTTTCTGGACCTAAAAGGCAACTTTTGGCAGTTATTAGAATTTGTCAATTAAAAAAAAAACTCCTTTCATTTCAACCTAAATTACATCCGACAAAGCGCCGAAAAATTGGGCTCAAACTATCAAGATTTCTCTGTATTTAAACGTTGCCATCACGCATTCATCTATTTCATTTTCTTGTCCACCACCACTTGTTCGTCATATAGCCTAACGTGTTGTGAGGGGATGGTGGTCCAGTTGTTGCAACTTCTCCTTTACTCTCACCTGGCGGGTGCGTGACCGGGCGAACAGGGAGGACGAGCGATTGCATCGATTTGACCTCCAGGCGTCGACCCTTCCCTTACCGCACCCCCAACTGTGACGCTCATTTCCGCGAGCTGGATCAGCTGTGGACGCGCTGGAAGAGATCACCGAGGTAACGCAACGCAGCAGGGCACAGGCACGCGCTTACAGTGTTAATGTCTGAGGAACCCACAGAGAAATGGAAATTCTCTCTTTTGGTTATAATACAGTTTCACTGTTTTTCGTGCAACCTCGTTGTCAGACTATGGCTACTTCAATGTTGCCGTGCTGTAAAATTAGCACGATCCATACTACATTTTTTAAACGATTGACAGATAAATAAAATTACAATATTTCGTTTTGTTGAGAATGACGCTTCTTTTAACTTTTAACTTCCGAGTGTCTACTCGGGGAGGAAGAGTTGCATTGTCTACGTCCAAGTAAAAATGTTGACGGAATTCGAACCCGGGACGTCATGCAATGGCCGCAGGTATTCTGTCCACTGTGACAGATCCAGAATTCGAATCCAGGTCCGTCACCCTCTTTACTTGGCCGTAGATGATGGAATGACCCTCGTTTTTGTTCAGTCTCATTTATTGCTGATCGGAAGTAACACACCGAGACCGCAGTTCTTCGTCTTCTTCAGAATTATGTTCTTTTATCACTCCTCCACCCAAATTATTTTTATTATCTTCAGCAACGAAAATTATTTACTACTATGTCCACACGCCTTTTTACAGGTGACCAAAGTCCTTGTGAGACGCTTTTGTGAAGATATTCTTTCATTTATTCCGTGGCCAAACATTTAACACATGACTATTACATCGTACATGAATATATACGTGACTAGCTGAGACCCCGCGGCTTTGTTCGTATGAATTTTATAAGTCTGCAACTTCATTCTTTCTCACATGCCCATTGATTTTCAGTGAAAATGTTATCCATTAATGTTGGAAGTTTGATGGTATTAGTGTGTACTTTCTGTCCCTTATTTTCACTGATGTAAAAGAGAAAAGGTTTTTAGAAAACACCAATTTCCCATTTCACTCCCTCAGGGGTGAATTTTAAAAAAATCCTTTCATAGCAGACATTTTTGATCATTATTCGTGTCACGCTCTTTCCAAACCTCACCTCTAGTGGTTTCGTGCAGATCATCTGGTCTGAGGGATACATAATGTCATTGGAAATACGATTATTCATTTCAAACCATGAAATCGACCCTAATATCGGTCTTTTTACCTTATTTTTACATCTCGCCCTTTTTGCCACAAACTCAATTGATACCGTGTCCATGTGATCTCAACTTGAACTTGGCATTGGTAGTTTAAAAATCTCATCAACTCTAGGGCTATGGATCCGATGCAATTTTCATTTTTTTATATTTCAAAAGTAGCTTTCAATGATTGTTATCAACGAATAGGATTAAATTCATTGAAAAACGTTTGGGCACATTTTTCATTAAATTGAAGTATATTCCAATAGAGTAATCATAAAAAATAATCAACATTACTAAAAAAGTAATGACTTCCAGTGACTCAAGAGAATGGTATTTATTTAACGACAAGAGCGTAAGGTGCTTCGTTTTATCACTCTAGCTCTACATTAATTAGTGATGTGTCAGTCAGGTGTGTTTCCACTAGTTAAATTATTATATCCGCCAGACCAGTTATTATTTCTAGAACTTGTATTGTTTTACCTCTGACAAAAGCGATGTCCGCAAAGTTACGGAAGGGAATTTTTTTTCCTATTTTCGTCGGACCCCTCCCTTGTAGAAAATGGCTCTCTGTGCCTAAAGGACCGCAAATAAACGATGTTTGCAAAGGACCGTGCCCTCAAGTGACGGGCAACAGCGTCATTAACTGTTCAGCGGTACACACATTAACTTCTCGTGGAATGTGCATTACGAACTTTACACGGAACATCTATTGATTTTTCGCAAAACTCTGCTGACAGGGAACCCCCGGGTATGACAACAATGCCTTTTGAACTCGCGACGGATTTTGCGTGTGACTTAATTGATGTTTCAACATAAGGGTTTCGTAGAGTGATGGTAGCTTGATTTGTTTCTTTTTTCCTATCATCCCAGACTGCATTTAGGATTCAGACACCCGTAGGCATTTCAAGAGCCGGCAAGAGTCTTGTACACCTCCCCCGGACCAAAGATATTTTATCTTGGAAAAGGTTTGAATGTTTGTCATAGGAATAGCATTTTTTCACTTATTCCTAGTATATTTATGAGACTTATACAGCTGTTGATTCGAACTATTTTGCTTTTCGTCATAATTAAATTAGTAGAATCACATTACTATATTTCAGAGAAGTTTGAATTTTTGGAAGGAGGTAAACGTAAAACCGCAAGACCCCGGAAACCAGTGAACAACAGTTATAGTTGGAGGGAACACTGAAGAAGGTTTTTATAGTATTTTGGTAATGAAATATGAGCTAGATTGTTTAAAAATAAATTATGAAAATTGCATTAAATTACCACTGGTGAACATCTTGCCAACTACCTTTCTTCATTTTTAATTTTACTAAATACGCGTAGCGATTTTAAATTAGACTATCACATTTATTACTTTGTGTGCTGCCATTTTTGGATATTACAATCGTTTTGTGTAAATGCCAGCTATAACTGCACATTTATGTCCATAAGCTGCCATCTGGTGGCACCTCTTGATAAACGTCTGTACTGGAATTATCTATACATTACCTAATTCAAACAAAAGTCCCACAACAGGCCCCGAAGGTGCCTAAAGGGTCTCTCTCCGACCAGTTTGACCCCAGGTACTCATTTTACTAATTTAGGCTGAGCACACCTAGATGTTGAGGTGTGATGAAAAATCCCCACCTCCCCAGGGATCGAACCTCGGATACCCAGACAGCAACTGAGCGCTCTACCCACTGAGCCACGTTACCTATTTATGGTACTTATAGTATATATAATTATATAATAATTTTTATTTTTGCAATAAATATATTGTAATATATTTACATTTCGAAAATAAGAGGAGCCCACGTTGGGAAGCCAATTGTAATGTAATTATTGAGAAAAGGTAGCCATTTTATATTAAATTAGATTTTTGGTAAGAGATCACTGAATGACAGCTACGTCTTCGGTCCACTTAATCAGCAGGGTTGGTCTCGAGGACTAGGTGTCTTCTGACTACAATACTAAAAGAAGGGATTGGGCACGGCCGGTGATTCGCGCGAAACACACATTAACCTTCCTCTAAGGAAACACAGTTTTCATAAAATTTTGATATAATAATTATTAGAACAAATACATGAACACTGCCGCTCTTATGACTAAACCCCGTTTTAACACTCCCACCAATTACTAATTATCTACACGTGTTAAGCTATCACTGATTTTACAAAATTACTAATGAAATTGGTCCGTTCAAATATTCGAGCTGATGGCTCATTGAATGTTGTGATGGTTCTTCAACATAAAAGTTCATCCACTATAATTGAAGCACATCTTCAGCCAATGAAACTGCTCAGCCAAGAGTCTTTGCCACACCTTTCAACACTGATTAAACATCGAATTAAACATTATTGGTGGAGTAAAGTGCCGTCATTGGCCCTTCAGAATGATTACCTTACAATATGAGCAAATCAGCACCAGCCGTCATCGGAAGCAGGAGTTTGCGGAGGCGGAACTGCGAAGACGGGGCATCCAGACGTCCCATTTGCATCTCAATTGGACCAATTGTCCGATCCAACGCCATCCGGACACCGCTTCGTGAAGTGGCTTCGTAATTTCAGCTGGCTCCCTCTCGCGGCCATTTGATGGTGATTGTTGTTCTGTCAATTCGGTAACTTCAACGGAAGTCGAAGTGATGAAGTCGGATATAGACTTTGTCAACCAAACGAAACTTGATGAAAATCAATTAAACTGTCCGCCATCATAATAGTGATCTTGAAAATCTCGTTGTGTTGCGTCTCGTAATCTCGTAATAATAATGATCTCTCAGCAGGATAATAATAGTCAGAATCCTCTGAATAATAATGTCTTTAAAATGATGGAACATAGACTGTGAGAATCGAATAATAACCGAATCAAATAATGTTTGAATCTCGAATCACAATGTTAGAATCGTGTACCGAATCATCGAATGTTAGACTAGAATCTTTTGAATCTGAATAATAGAAGTCGAAAAAATCCCTTTGAACCCATCATTGAGATTTTTTTAAAGATAAATATTTTTGCAGTATTTCATATTTAACGCTCTTCGGGACGGAATGTGCATTGGGACTGTAGGACATCTACGACAACTTCTATCCTCCATAAAAACACTCTTTATCAACTTATCATTGCTTTATTAATAAAACCAATTCAGACGATTTTTTCTTGATTATTCCTCTACTTTTCAAAAACCCTTGAGTGTGTTCCACTATTTCCAATTATAACTGATAAGAAAAATATATAAGCACAATTCCAATCTACTTTGAAATAAAAATATAAGAAAACAAATAGATAAACACAACAGAAAGAAATAAGAATGATTATAATTGTCAAACGAGAGAACATATTTAAAAAAGATCAATCGGTTTAAATATAATTATCCTCACAACCTTATATAGAACTCTCCCGACCATCATATATTTTTTAATTTTTATAATCTTTTTTCTTGTAATTCAGCTTTGTTTCCTCCAATCCTTTCGATAGATGAAACTGAGTTGCTGTAAACGAAGAATAAATATACTTTTTATTACAAAACTTAACTTATTGTTTCAGGATTGTTTTCCAGAGTGAGCTGCAATTATACATATTCTTTAAATCAACTTCATGCATCATATCTTATTTGCGTAGAGTATATTTCCTTTCAAACAATATATATCATCTCCAACAACCAATATAATGGTGGCTATCAAGAGCGAATCTTTCGTTCCCTGAGAGCTTAATCGGATAAAGGACTGGGCCCGACAAGTCTATGGATCGTGGTTTGGGACCCATATGGGGAACGAGAATATGCTCAACATTTCAATATATTTCTTCTCTTGTTCATTATTTGTTTTATTTCATATTAGTTTTTCAATTTTTGTCTAAGCTCTCTTACACATCAGATTAATTTGTGAATTCCTCTTCATGCATTATAATCATTGACTTTTGTTTTGTATGTCGTGATCATTAGACTGAATGATGATGTGGGAGGCCAGGGGTTTCCAAATTACCGGAACACGACGGCAATATTTGAAATGTTAAGTCTCAATGGAGGCTGGGTGAACACCTTTTATCAGAAGTACAAAATTTTTTTTGAGATGTATCATTATTATTGTAAAAATTCTGCAATGTACAGTTTAAATCAGTAGTAGACTCTAGTGAGAGACTCGTTGAAACCAGAATTTTCTGACTCACTAGGAATGTTGAATAAGAAAAATGTCTCAAAAATATTGGTCACTCATATTACCTCTATCCTTGTCGTCATGGAATCATACGCTTAATATCATACATTTTCATTTGCAGTGCTGATTGACCATCTTCAATATCACTGGACGACACCGAAAAATATTGAAACTTCCTGTTTCAGGAACGTTTTATTATTCTTGAAATACGCATCTAAGTCAGCGAATTATTTGCACCTTCCAGTGACTGGCATGTGATAAATCGTGCACAATTCTATCGTAATATGTTCAAATATTGTGAAAGATTTTTCACAACCGCGGACGAAGACCGGATTTAATTCCTTAACGGACCGGGTATAGCTTGGACGTTATTTATTTGGACCACTGGGTTTGACCATGAATATTGTTCGGAGATCTGTTGTGTATTTTCTCTGAATTTTATTAAATTGAACTGATTCACTAGCACAGTGAGCACAAAAGATAATGTTCATAATGATTTTATATAATTCTACGAACGTTAGAATTATATTCTAAGCACCATTATGATTTATTTTTTATCAAAATATTATTATTTCTCGTGAACTTTGTTATCTACATAAATTTCATGAAATAGTACTGTTTCATGTTTCATTGAAACATACATGTTACCATAAATGGAGTTGATTTATTTTCCTATTAATGCATGGTTTGTTCTTGCAACAGTTTGCTTAGACTACAATCTCTTTTACTTAATGTTTAACTGAATGAACTCAAATCTTAGTGTTACTATCTCGACCAGATAAGTAATTTTCTTGTTTTGTGTTGCAGGTGAATGTTAACTTCGGCCTGTGCCATGCATTGATGCGAATATTTTTCCTGAATATTGGATGTGTAATATTTTCAATCTTTACTAAATTAGAGCCACAACAACCTTATCAAAAGCAGGTAACTTCCGAGTGGGTTTAAATTTTCTTGCCAGTTGGTTTTGCTTACACTGATGATTGGTAAATGTAAAGACAGAGACATTTCTGTTACGATGGAAATATTACTGTTTGGAATGATTTATAAAATAGCATTGTGATTTCTCGAATGATTTCATTTGTGTTTTGTCAACACTTCCTTTTTATGGGTAATTTAAACGTAATATCCGTTGATATAATGTTATTCAATGTATTGTTTTAAATAGTAACTCATATTGCATTATTTTTGTACATTTAAGTCATCATAACTATCCTTACCATCCGTGTGTCCAAACCGACTCCCAGATCTTCTTAGCCGATTGTAAAATGAGATCTTGGTTTATCCAGGTGGTCATATCGGTTGAGTGTAATGGAAATTTTGGAACTCTGCCCACCATGAAATCCGTAGGTTATCAATGGGGCATGTTGAATGCCACTTTGACTCTCTTTATCGTTTTCCATAACTTATGAACTATTGTTAACATATAGTTATTTCATTATCATTTTCAATATCCGAAATAATTTTACATCCATATTCATTCTTAATCCACTTATATTTCTGTATTTTCTCCATTAGCGTTTATTTCCTCTTTCTTGACATCTATTCATTATTGAACTACAGTATTATTTTTCCTTATTTTGCTAAATTTGTTTCACTTCGCTATTTCTAAACGTCGCAAAGTGATCTGCAAAGTAAAATTGAGCCCATCTCATAATTGCAAACTCCATTTCTTTTTTCTCAATTAACGACTCATTCAAAATCTCATATTTTATTTATCGATATCTCTGGTATATTTAGTGTTTTCAATCTAACACACGTTCTTTTTCTACCTGTCATGTGGACAAAGGCCATCTCCCGTATCGTACGCGACCGAAAACGCATGTTGTTTTGTATTCGTCTGCAATGAAACATACATAACATTATGAATTTGTTCAATTCCTCATAGTGTTCGTTGTATTAAATTGGCTTCAATTTTATAGCTACAAAACATGTTAGTTTTGAATTTTGTTTTGTCGTCAATATTTTTACTATGATTGCTTACACATTGAAATTCCCATTTTCATTAAAGTTTATATTTTCTTTTTTCTTATTCCAGTTACTAATTTACTTTAAATCTTTGTTTATATTCATTCAATTCAATCATTGTGGGTAAACCTATAACTCCCTCTTGATCAATATTGTTTGAATACTCCATTTCCACTAGAGTTTTGCTATTGCTTAGCTCTTTAATTATAGATATAATAGGATTTTCAACTTCTGTTTATTTTATTTGTTGGAAAAAGTCTTTTATGTTTCATACTTTGAGTTCCAGTCAAGACGCGGTTCCACGATATAGTAAGGGTCTAGGGTTATTTCCACTCCACGCCTCTTAATCATCGGATATTTTTTAACGTGATCTGGAAAATCTCTCCTCCCATGTTAAATCAGTCGACATGATGGCATAACGATATTTCATCGGCTGTTTCAGTATTTCAAGCATAGGGGCATGTTTTTCTTAGTTACAAAGATCCTGACACACGTCTGCTTTACCTTTTATTTCTGCAACAGGTTTTATTTCATGTCACCAATATTTCTGTATAAATGAATAAATTTACATGCATGATGACTTGTTTAGCACATATATTGACAGGACATCCATCACATTTAGTATTTACAAATTTCGTCTTTGTTCCAAACTCCACCTGCATGGGCTCTAATGACCTTGCTGTTGACGAGCCCTTTAAAGCCCCCCCCACACACACACACAAAACAACTCTTTCCCTCTGATACAATACACAAATAACAATTACATACATAAACAGACAGTTTTAAAACGCTCCATCAGAATGAGTCATGTCTTTTCAAAAAGGAGGTAACTATTCTTCATCTACAATGAAACATTAACATTTTTCTAACGAAAAACTATTTTTTCTCGTGGAAGGAAAATAGATTAAAAGAACTATTCCTCCCAAAAAGTTGTTTTTACCGTGGATTGTTAGATTAACACAAGATTATATTATTATTTAAATTTCAGGTTGATCTTCCATATTCTTATACATTTTGTACTCTGTGAAATGACTTTGAAACATATTTGAATGTTAGGTTTCATGAACTAGTTTGGTAGTCATGCAAGGTAACACCAACAAGTATGTACGTACAAGAAATAATCACTTTAAACCTTTTATTGGACGAACAACATATTTTTATCATGTTTCACTGGAACACAATGTTTCGACTCGTTATTTGAGTCATCGTCAGGTGTAATCAAATTGTACCAACAAGCATCAACGTAGCCACAAAAAATTGAACATGACATTAAACGTTAATGTAGACGCCAAAAATGTTCACAAAAAAAGCAGAAATCACATACAAATGTTATACAATTGTATTGTAAATACTAGATAGTTTTTCTGTCAGTACGTAAAGTGTTTTTTAAAGAATATCATTTCAGATATGCAACGTTTGTAATAATTGAAGGGGTGAGGATGAAGGGAGTATGTAACAGCAAGTGTGTTTTGAGATATTTAGCCTTAAAGTTGTCATTGCGGTACTTTTTTATAATTATTTTATTAATGTCTTACTAAAATATACTATCCCTATAAGTGGTAAAACTTTTATTCAGTATGATTTTTTTGTTTACACAGGAGTTTAAAAAATAAAAATAAAATATATATGTAAATACCACCTTTATGGTATATAAGAAGGAGGTATATGGTATTTTATATTACATACCTCCTTTATCTACTATTTACTTTGGTAAAATTAAATGACTGCCGGAAGAAGTAGGGGTGTGGTAATTTAAGTTACGTACATCCTTCGCACATCAGAAATATACTTTGTTGTAGTCACATACCTCCTTCATTACACTAGTATCTAGCTTAATAAGACTTCTAGAGTGTTGTTTCTAGTACAAAAAAAAACAGGCCAACTCTTACCTTTTTCATCCCTGACAATAATTCAATTTGAAAAAAAAATTTACATACCTCCTTCATTCACTCATCCCATCAATTAACTCCTTGTTTAATATTAATGTGTTATCCCAATTCATCAAGTGATCAGTATTAACGTTGCATATCTGAAATGATATTTTTTAAAATCAATAATGGGAGTTCCGCAATAAAAAAATCCGTAACACCCACTTGGTCAAGCACGACCTCTTTAAGCTTATCAATGTTCATGAAAAGTGCAGGTGATTTATTATATCACTAAACACGATATAATAAACTATGGAATTGCTCCCCTCTACATATTTATTACCTCCTTATTTGTGATGTTGAATTTAGACACGTCTATGCGTACTAGCGTATAACATAATTTCTTAACTCGTACAATAATGAATCTGAAAAGTTCCCAAAAATGACTGTTTCTTCATCAATATATATTCCTAAATATTTTAATGTTCGGACCATTTCTCTATTTCTTTCATGCACCCATACGATGGGGTTCCTTATTCCTTTTCAGGTGTTGCTGAAAAATTGTGTTTTCTTTTTCGATATTTTTATCTTAAGTATTTCACACTGTTCAACACAGACGGTCGGTACTTAATATATCTCCTCTTAATGCAATTCCTTTAAAAGATTGTTTAAAAGCAAATTCCACGGAGATGATACGAGCTAGAACCTCGTATGTGTCTACATGCACATATCTCACCTTCTAATGTTATTTTGCTTCCCTATTATTAAAAATACGCTGTGGTCACACAAATAAGGTCCTATGAAGTTTATTGAATATCCAGACACTCTTCCTCAGCATGATTACACACCAGTTTGTACTAACAAATGACCTTTCAAAATCTATGTACAATTGTTTACAATTAGTAATTATATATACCGGATTAAGGTATTATATGCGCGTTGAGTGAAGTCAAGTTGCCAACTATTCACGAAACTTGGAAATATTCATCAAAGTAGTTCTTATTAATTAGTAATTCATTCTACTGATGTTTTTATATTGGATGAGAAAAATTATTTTGCGATTTTTAATTAACTTAGACTGTCGTTTCACTCCTTTGACAAGGATCGCAGTCTTCAGTCACGTGATGCGGTTGCCATTTCCGTTAGAACATTATTTTTCAGTTTTTGGTGAATTATTCTTGAAAATACCCCATAAGGTATGGAAATCTTGACATCATTTGCTATGTTTTAGTAGGTTTTTTCCACTATGTTAAACCGGTACTTTTAGCAAAATATTTTTAAAAAACATGAGCCCGCGAAAGTTTCTCCATGTGAGCTCGTAGTAATTTAAAGTCAAATAATTCAAAATTTTCCGCGTAAGGATACGAACATTCATCACCACTGGATAGAGAATGGTTCAAACTATTAGTTAAAACATATTTGGGGGTACTTATGCCTAGTCGCTCTGACGCACGTAATACCTAAATCTTGAAATCAAGAGACACTACTGTCCTATGGTAATTAAAAACGCTAAAAGATAATAAAAATAGGAAAAGAAACACATTAACGTCACTCACATATTACACGAAACAGTTTAGACTTCCAGACTTCATCAGTCACGTAGAAAATGAACCGATCCCTTACTGAAATCATTCTGTCTACTATTCAACGACGCGATATCTTCCTAGTTCTTCATTANCTTACTGAAATCATTCTGTCTACTATTCAACGACGCGATATCTTCCTAGTTCTTCATTAGTTTCGGTCACCTCAATAAACTTAGCAGCTCCACAATACAAAAATTAGCCTATAATATAGTACTAATAAAGCACAATTTGAACCATAAAAGATCTTTTCTTGCACACTCATGGTACAGCCATTATTTCAATTTAAACCATGATTAAATTAATTTTCTTGATTTAAAATTTCTTGACCTAAAGCTAGCACCCCCTCATTTACCGAATAGTATCATTTTCAGATTTTTCAAACGTTTGAAATGGGTAGAATTTAGAACAGGTAAAACAAAAAATAATAATTAGTCACAAATGTTTTTTATAAACAAATTACAAAAAGTTAACAGTATTGCGAAAAAAATAAAAGGAATCAATCCTACATCGAAAAATTTTAAAAAACGTTAATCTATTACTTTTTTTCGTAATATTCATATTTTTATTGAAAAATGTTAATAAATATTACAACGAGGGGGAGTGCCAGCTTGACTTAAATATTGACAGAATAGTATCATTTTCAGATCTTTCAAATGTTTAAATTGTGTACAATTTAGTACAGAAAAAACACAAATTTAATTAGTAACAAACGTTTTTTATGAACAAATTACCAAAAGTTAACAATTTTGCGAAACAGAAGAAATAAATTCTACTTCGAAAAATAGGAAAATTTTATTCTCTTACTTTTTTCCACAAGATGCACATTTTTATTGAAAAATCCTAATAAACGAACTGGTTCGGTTGAGATTTATATGTGCAACGTCTACTACTATGCACGAAGAAACGAACCCAGTATAGGAGACACATTCCAATATACAACCATTAGTTCTTCTTCTAGCAAAATCATTAATTCTTAATGAATACATTATTAATAAGATTCATTATTTACAAAACAATTTTTGGTTCTCAATTATTCAAAAAAGACCAACATGCTCACTTTAACGTTTTTTCTGTTGGATGAATGTTTTGATTGCAAAATGCTTATTACAGAATTATTTCGATGCAGTCATATTATATTTAGGCCTAGGAATATACTTCCCCATATGTAAACAGAAATAAACCAAATATTAAAAATACGCCCAAATGGAAACCATCAATTGTCTTTCTTTCTTGTTATTGTTTTATTTATTTATT
>NNCF01136007.1:4780-47338 GCA_002313205.1 Laupala kohalensis | reverse complement strand
AGCGATGGTAGTAAAATCTTGATCACTAATTCGCAGACGGAAAACGTCGCAGGAGCTTGCGATTCACTTGAGTTCGTTCGTCATGCGCGTGAGCATAGCTGGGTGCGCGAACTGCACTGATACTAATGTCACTTGGAAGCGGAGACGTAAAGTTACTCCGACGTTAGTTGAGCTGAGTCTTGTTGCATTCTGATATTGAAATCAACAGCGTATCACTCTTGGTGACGGTTGTTGAGTACATCATTTGTTCATCACATTCGCGATACGCTGGATTTAGACACACGGTCGTGCGCGATCTCTGGATTCATGTAGCGTATAATATGTAGAAGTAAGTGGCGACGGCTTCTACATAAATATCTTGTTTAATAATTATAATATATAATTATTTCTCTTTTGAAAGTGTTAATACCTTTTTCTTAAATTTTTAGAGGTTAGTAGGGAGTTTAGTGCCACGAGTTTTTGATATGAATTGTAATTGGAAAGTTGAGTGGGACCCACTCCAGATTTTTTTCATTTAATTCGTGTCCTACAAAAATATTCCTTTCGTATCAACTAATTACCGGGAATCTAGTTCTCTTCCAATTTTTTAAATCTTCTTATAAGGCTATTTCAAAGTATTTAACGGGGAAGATAATTTATGCAATCTATATTTGAATGTGTTGAATTATAGTGGAAGGAATTAATTAGGAGTGTACCATGTAATCTGATGATAAATATTTTCAAACCGATTGATCTTTTAAATATATCATCTTATCTAATAATTATTATCCTGATTATCGAGTGTTGTCCGGGATATTTAGACTAATACAGTTTTACTTAGGGAAAATAAAATATTTATATTAAGATCAAAATACTTTTAATTTCCGTGTTTTTCAATCATATGAACAACATACTAATTTTACAAATCTATAACAATTCGAACTTAATACAAACCAACAGTATTCACCATTACGCGGGAGTCACATCAGTGGAATTTGCGCATCCGAGGCAGAACGCGGCTACACCATTTCATTACAAGTTTTGTAAAATCTAAACTATTCGTTGATAAATGCAGGAAACAAGTAGCCCATTAAATTTGTCATTTATTTTATCCTTCCTAAGTTTTCTCTTATACTTCTTTTCGACCTCTCTTAGTCTCCTTGTATATATTGTAATAAATAATTATTTATTAATATCTTTTATAAATAATGGAAGAAATCTAATATAAATCTAACGAAAATAAAACACTTGTTAATAATTGCACTTGACCGAGTATGGGCGAGATCCTTTTTGAGGGCTGCGCTTGGAGAAAGGATGGCCTGAAGTCAGGTTTTAGAGGGAGGGTCTACCCTCGCGTGAGCCAGCGTTGGGACATGACTCAAAGTTTATGGCAGGCAACTGCGAGTATTTTTCTTATAAGGTTTTCAGCAATTCTGAAAAAGGATATGGATAGTCTCAAAATAAGATGATAGAAAACTGTCAGTAGTCGTCAATAATAAGTAATTGATAGGTAGTGACAAGTTAGAAGAGAAGTACGAAGGGGGTGCGTTTGTAAAAGAAAGGAACAGAGGGATAGTCAGAGAACCTTTCGCCGGAAGATTCCCATTTCTGTTGAACGACATGGGTTTAAATTTTGAAAACATAAAGAAAGAGACACAGAAAAACAAAGGGTTGTCATTATACCGATTAACACGTGTTCGTACAATAAATGATGAGTGATAGCGGACAGGAAAACGGGGGAAAGAGACGACCGCGCAGGGAAGTGCGAGGTTTTCAATAAAGAAGGTGATAACGACGTTTAGCAGAAGCGTCAAGCTAAGTGTTATTTTCCAAAGAACAGAGAAACGGATTTTATCTGGAGAGAGGAATGAAAAGATCTTTGTGAAAGAAGTGTGTCGTTGATATGTCGGTTGTAAATTTGGTGTCAAGTCTGAAAAAATACCGAGTTAGGAGGTGAAGTTAGTGTTAGTGAAAACAAGCTATGTTAATGATCGAAAGATAAAGAATGTCACAGAATGTTAAATCAATCAGGGACAAGTCATGTGAGAGCACAATCGTCAATAATTGGTTAAAAAATGACTGACGTCATTTTGGAAAGAGTTGAATTCGCATAGTTGGTCATTTCTTTGACTATCGTTCGGAGCGTTACGAATGTTTTTGCTATGAATTCGGTGTGATTTATTCCGAGTATCATGCAGTTGGTCGCGAATATTACAAACATCACTTAGAAATTTTAGTGACTTGTTCAGATCAGAATAGTTGATATGGTCAGAGTAGTGATCGACGAATAGTTCGATTTTATGATCAATGACAAATTGAACTTTCCGAGAGCCATTAAGGCTTTTACATATTCATAAAGTTGCGCTTGGAAATGGTTGTGATTGATGTCCTACATCCTATGAGGGGATCCATCCAGCGAGCGCTGCAGCAGACTTGGGGAAGGAAGTCTACGTTCTTCACGAGACGATAGGCATTCCACGACGGTTTGTGTGCAGATGGTCGCCATTCTATTCAAGGTATGAAGGACCGTATCCGGTACCTTGTTCGCTATGCATCAGCGAAACTTCATCAAGAATGTCAGCCGATGACTTTTGTGGCAGGTATATTTTTGTCACAGTTATACTGTTATGAAAGATAAGGGCTTAAAACAATTGATAGTGTTTAAAACAGCCTAGTGAACTTTAATAAAATGATCACTCACCTAAATAATTGTTAAATGGACTCAGTTTTAATCAGGTGATGTATTGAAGGAAACTGTAATATATGTAATTTTACGATGGTTAATAACATGTATATTTGGGGAAATATCAATTGGAAGTTTTGAAGAATTGTGTTTTTGGGGAAGTGTTAATGGGAATTTATGAGAAATTATTAAGTACTTGTGTGTTGATGGTGAATGATTAAACCAATATTTATCGATGTCGTGTTTCTTTTAAGAAAAAATTAATGCATTATTTCACGACAATAAATAGGCCGAACCCCTACCTTCCTCTATTTTTTATTAGGGGCAAATTAGGTATTCCTGAGTAAACTTTCTGAGTGGGCTAGGTACGTTATTACATTGTTATCATATTTCAAAGGACCCCCAGAATTTATATTACAATATGGCTGGCTCAAAATAAGGATCTCTTAATAGTTTTGTCTCATCTGTGTAATATTCACAGCACAGCTTTGCTGTTATGCTAACTCTATGCGTCCCCACGTCGGGGAGGCGTGTGCTCCATCAACTATCTCAATGCTTCTTGTATTCCAACTATACTTGTTGTATAAATTTCATATAGTTCATATTTTACTTTCGATATTAACTCTCTCTTGTTGTTAAAATTTAATGTCTTGTCTTTTATAATCTTTTAGACACTCTGCTCGCTTATTCCCATACTTTGAAATACCCATAGAATATGGTCGGTGTTTCTTGGTGTAATCCACAATCACATTTGTCATCTGTCTGTATTCCAAATCTTTTTAAATATACATTGAAATTCTCGTGTCCCGTCATACATTCCTGTGTTGCTTTTGGAGGGCTAAACCATTTCCTATAGTTAGATACATAAGTCAGTATACATATGTGACTCTTCCTTTTGATGTTCTTTCCCAACATGGTTACCAGGCTGCGAGTAGAATTTTGGTATTTTTCCCTCTTGATTATTTATCATCTTTTTTAGTACTGTCTCATTAACTATAGTTTGTCCTGTCTACTTCAAGTAATACTGTCCCTTAATTTTTTGAACATTTAAGTATATTGGCATGAGTCCCTTTAAAACGTTTAAAGCTTCTGTAGAAACGGTTTTATATCATCAGGTTATACGAAGAAAGACCATGAGTTAAAATAATTACTGGTCTTAAAATAGAATTGGGCACCAAATTGCCCTCAAAATTAGGACAATTAATTAGAATAATTAATAATGGAGTAATAGACCTTAAAATAAAAAACATGAGATTTCAGGGTAATTAACTTTGAATTATGGGTTCGAATTATTTAATGAGTTAAAAACAACACACAGAGTTCCCTTAGGAAAATGCATATTAAAAAAAATTCATTATCATTACAAATTTCTTAAAAGCTAACATACATTCTTCTTCTTTGACATCCCTGCACTCCCCCAAATAACACAAAGACAACAATATTGGCGATCAGTAACAACATGTTTGATTTCGCCACTGGTAAGAATTGCTTAAGGCATATCAAAATTGAATTACACTCAGTTATACATTTAATAGTTCATCTCTTAGCGTTGGCCTTCACTAATGATATTAATGTTTGTTTTTTCTTTTGTTAATGTCTTGAATTAGGTCAAATTAGCATGACACTTGTCGCACACGTATTTCTTCTTCGCTACGCGCATTGACTGACAGGAAGCAAACCAGCTTTTACATATTACCTTTTTCTAGCAAAGATCGCGGATCAGCTTCGATGGTGTGGAGCAGGTTCATTGGTCCCGAAGACCCTTCGAAATAGTAGCTTCACGTTCAGTGCCTTCATTCATTGGTGAAGGTCAGTCCTCCGGCCTTCGGAGTCCTCGCACCAGCTGTCGCCTCGCCCTCAATTAGAACGCGCCGCTATCGGGTAATGTAGTCGCTCGTCTCAGGAACATCGCGCTACTCCGGAAAAGCGCCTTCCCCGTACGGTCTGGACTCCAGGTCCGTGTCCGGAATTATTAGAATGTTGGACGATCATCATTAACTCGTAATGATGATCCGCTATTAATTCTCTACTGTTCTCAGAATTAATAACTCGAATATTTCGGAATATCGAAAGATTTGATGTTCTAGCTCGCGTACATGAACAGCAATCGTACGAAGTCAAGCGCATATCGAGTTGAACAGCGAATGATTACATTTCTGAATCAACCGTGAATCAAAAACTGAGTTGAATCTGCATCTCAGCTTCCGAACTAAATCTGAGTAGTCTCAGCAACTGCTCGACTCGGAACATCATGAAAGACTGCTCGAACTTGATAATAAAAATCGAATAAGTGAGTAAGTAAGTAAATAAGTACGTGATTAAGTACGTAAGTGAGTATGTAACTAAGTGTTGCTCTGCCCGCGATCATCGTCTCTTATAAGTTCATCCCCACCACAAGATTTTCGTTCCGCCTCCATCGACCCCGGGTTTCGAAGACAGAAAATTCTCCTGACGGATGCAAGTCACCTACGCTCCCCCTTCTCTTTTTTTCGAAATTTCGTTATCTTTTCCCCACGTCTACGTTTCTTCTAGATCATGCGTATGTAATTTTTCATCTTATATCGCCTACACTTTTCCAAATGCGTCTCGCCTGAGACACGTGCACCCTTACGTTAATAGTCGTTAGATCCTATCTTAATCTATGGGTCAACATTCGGCATCAATAGCGATTCTCCGCGCGACTGTTTATTCCACACATCTTACTCAGGTCCCAGACGACAGACCCGTCTTCTTATACCTCTGTCTGGAGTTTTCTCCCGCCTTCCTTGGTCTTTTAACTTCTAAGAACTCTTGCATATCTTCCCCTCTTCTCACTGAAATTTATTGCGTCAACTCTAATTTCGTTTGGTATTAATAAACTTTTGCCCTTCATTAAATTTGTATGGTTTCGATTTGTGATACTGTCACCGCCGCCGACCGGTTATTTCCAAGTTTTGTCTCACGACTTGTAATCGGTCTGGCTGTACCTCCTCCTCTCTATCCTGATCAAGTATAGAGGGAAGCTCCGGGAGTCCTTGGGTGGTTTTTCTCCCCATTGGACCTCAAATGCTGATTTGTGCTCTCGTGCGGTATTTTATTCAACCATTGATTAATGTTTGGAATGAGATCAATCCATATAGTGTGGTCATCATGGCAGTATGCTCTAAATAAACGCGAAATCTCCTTCATCACGCGTTCTGTGGGGTAAGATTGGGGTGACCGAATACTTGAAAAATCCGTCCTCATGCCCATTCCTTCGACCCCCTCGATCCAACTTTCACTCCGGAATTGACTACCGTTGTCGCTAAGTACGAACTTAGCCAGCCCGCAAATTCCAACATAGTCTTTCATGCATTTTAGACATGCTTGAGACGTAGGTTTGACTACAGGATAAATTTTTACATATTTTGAAAACACATCTATGATCACAAAGATAAATTTATTTCCCCTTCTTGTTTTTTTGTAAAGGTCCATACAAATCTACGCTAATTAGTTCATTTTTATTTTTACGTAAGATATTTAGCATTTCCCCATAAAAAGATCTATTTAGGTATTTTGATTTTTGACATAACTTGCAACAGGCGATTACTTTCCTAATGTCTTTGCACATATTCCTCCAGTAACCCACTTCTTAAACAATTTTGCTTATTTTAGCTAGTCCAAAATGTCCATATTTTTCATGTAAGTGGACAATTAATTTCTTTCGCATTTCTTTAGGAATCCAAACTTTACTACCTGCGCGAGCACTCCTCCCTTTGAAGTACATTATGTCATTATGTAACACATATTTTTCATGTGGTTTCTGACAACGACGATACCACTCGTCGTCTTCCGTCATTCTCCCTTCTTTAAATGAAATCATTTTGTTGGAATCATATCCGGGTCAACTATTTGCCATCGTTTCATTGATTCGTTGGTGAGCATTGGGATCTCCTCGATGTGGACATTAAGTGGAGAAAGCTTTATGATCTTCTGATGCGAATCCTGGTCACTGATCCCAGGTTCGTTTCCGACCGAGCCTATGTAAGAACTCAGAGCCCTTGCCGCCCCGCTCTGTGCAGTGGTATCAACCACAAAATTTGATATCCGGTATTCATTTCTTTTGTTCGTTATTTCCTTCTCACCCCCATTCCTATTTAGATAGTCTGGGACTAAATTCTTTTTTCCTTTTACATGTTCAATATCGAAACTGAATTGTTGTATCCACAACACATATCTCAGCAATTTATCGTTATTGAAGTGGGAGCTTTTTAAAAATATTATTGCTTTATTATCCGTCCGGATTTTAAAATGCCTCCCCATTTAATAATCCCTATACTTTTGTAAACCAAATTCAATGGCAGTTGTTTCCTTAAGGGTTACGCTCATCTTACATTCACTTTTGTTGAATGTACGATTCGCTACTGCAATAATTTTTCCATTCCTGTTTTTTCTTCTGTTTGGTATAACACAGCCCCAACCCCATAATCAGTGGCATCGGTTTGCGGTATAAAGGGTTTAGAAAAATCTGGATGAGATAATGTGATGGCCTGGGCAAATGCAGTTTTAATATTTTGAAAAGCAGTATTCTCTTCCCCTGCCATCTCCATTTCTGATTTTTCTTTAGAAGGTTAAACATTGGCCTCATGGCAACCGCAAATTCCTTATAAAATCTACGTTAATAAGACATTACGCCTATAAATCCCGCAACTGTCTAATATTCGTAGGTGGAATTATCTTGTCTATTTCATGGATGGTTTCTGGCGAAATTTTGATTCCACAAGTGTTAATAATATACCCCAAAAATTGAATTTCTTTGACACAAAATTTAGATTTTTCAAGATTTAATATCACATTGTTTTCTTGGAAATTTTTTAAAGAGTTGATCCAAAATAAAAATGTGCGTCTCGAAATCATCCGTATGAATTAATAAATCGTCTACATACTTGGTAATATTATTTTCAAATTTCTTCCCAATAATTCTATCCAAACATTTAATTAGTCCTGCACCACTAGACTTTAAATCAAACGGACATCTTTGAAACACATATGTTATACCTTCGAATGAAAAGGCAGTGTACTTCTGGTGTTCTTTCTTAATTAATATTTGATGGTATGATGATCTGAAGTCCACTATTGAGAAAAATTTCGTTCCTTTGAATCTAATCAAAGTCTGGTTGATTTTAATGGGCGCCTCCCTGTCAGGTACAGACCTAGCGTTTATTTCGCATCCCATCTTTATTCTTTTTAATCACTACCACAACAGGATTTTAAAATGGCGAAATCTGTTTTCTTATTACCCCTTTCTGAACTAATTGATTAAAGTTTTCCTGCACTTTGTTTCTGTAAACGACCGGTACGGGATAAGCCCTCTTCTTAAATGGCGTTTCATTCATAACCTTTATTTCAAATACGAAATTTTTAATTGGTTCTGAGTTCGGCTGAAAAATTTAGACTGAAATTATTATATAATTACAATATTTACATATGCCATCTTTTCTGCCCATACTATGCAACCATGTGTCATTTTGTCTGATCGGTCCTGTATATTGTTATAAATTATAAATTTTAATGGAAATCTAAATTCAAACTCCGAACCGATGAAAAATACAGCGTGGTCGGCTCTCAGAGGGTGCGGACGGCGGTATTTTAGAAAGGCACTGGTGTCCCGGAGAGAAAGGGAACCAAATGCGGGAAGGGTACTTGCCCTTAGTGGCGCGGCGCCCAGCACCTCAAAGAGTTTTGTGATGTGCGTGAAGATAAATATTTATTCTTAGAAACATTTGGCAGAAGGTATGACAAATTGAGATAGAAATTTTCGCATACCACGGATAGACTAACAGCCCGCACAAATGTGACCTCGACAATACAATATAACTTTAAGAAAGAATTAAGGAGCGTCACGGGAGCACGTCAAGGAGACGGCATCCCTTGTCAATGATTTTAGTAAACAAAGTTGTAAAATTCTTCAAAGGAAGGAGTGAACAATGTCTCAGTGGAGGAGCACCTGTGTCGGGGGTGCAGCGCTGGATCCTGGGAAAGGCAGCACTTCTTAAAGATAATTACGACAGTCTTAAGAAGTTTCAAGATGGGCTGCAGATTCTTTGAGTCGGCGAAAAAAAGGGTACAACAATGGACCAAATCTCTGTATGCACTGTATGTCTCTTTTGTTGCAATGACCCCAAAGAAGTAAACATTGATATAATAAGGACACACGACAGGAAGTTATTTAGGGATAAAATTCAAAATGTATTAAGGAATTCAGGGATGAACAAGGAAGGAAAAGAAAGTTGCCACACAACATCGAACTGCCCTGGAAGCAGAGATCAGAACGGATAAAACAAATGTGGGTGGAGAGGAAGAAAAAATACAGCAAAAATTGAAGTATTCATTTAACGTGCTCTATAAAAGTGCTATTCGATTAAATAAGAATAAGAATGGAAGGTTTATCGAGAAATTAATATTAAGATATAACATGGAAATATGTAATATCTTTGGGGAACACACATTTAAAGGAAAAATGGCAGTTCTGCAATTGAACTGTAACTGTCAATTTGAGAAACATAAAAGTTCAAAATTGACGTTTACTGGATGATGGTACCCATAGTGATCACAAGGCAATACTTTTTTAAGTTATCCCGATGTATATGATACAAGAAACACATAAAGGAAAGAATTTGCCACAAACTGACTACTCAGTATTAGAAAAAAATTGAAGAGGATAGCACATTTTAAGACAGTCATTACAAAAAGTAATTTGTTGGAGGGAATTTATAAGATGCAATTAACTTTTTTAAGGGAGGCTCATAGGATAGCTCCCACACAGAAAGATGTAAAAAGATCTGAGAATATCTGGTGGACAAAGGAGTTGACAAATCTGAAGAGGAAGAAAAACAAAAAAAAAAGGAGACGACTACAAAATGCGAGGTGAAGAGGAAGACAGGAACACGAAGCGTGGAATAGGTACAAGATCACCTTACGAAAATATAAGATGGAAGTTAAGACAAGTAAGAAGAAAAAATGGGAAGAATTCTTAGAGCAAAGTTTAAAAAATATTAAATGAGGCAAACCATACTTGATAGCGAGTGAGAAAATTAAAAAGGGAGTAGTTTTGAGTACATTACAAAGTGATGGGATAATGACATCTAGATGGCAAGATACAGCAAAGGTTCTAATGGAAGAATTGTTACCACGACAGACAGTGTATGTGAGATTAGAGAAAGATGGTATTCAGGAAGATGACTTATTTATGAACATGACTGATGATGAATTGGCGAATGTGTTGAATTAAAAAAAAATAATAATAAGGGTCTTGGCTTTGATTCAATAACATACGAACTTATTAAAAGTTCAATTTGAGTTTTCGGTGAAACATTGTTACAAATTAATAATGTTTGCTTAAAGTACGGAGAATTCCCGGAAGTACGGAAAATAGCCATGGTTAAGATATTTTTAAAAGGACCAAATCGAAATGTGGAAAAAACAAATTCCTTCTGCCCTGTTTTGGAAAGATATTAGACAAAACAATTGTGACAAGAATGTATGATGTTTTGGAGGAAAACAACAAAATTTGAGAATATCAATAAGGATTCGGTAAGAGAAGAAGTACGGAAGATGCAATTAAAAAATTAACAAGAGGAATTGAAGATCGAAGAAAAAAGTACCGGGCAGCTGTTTTTATAGACATAAAAGGAGCTTTTAAGAATGCTCGATGGGATAAAATAATGAACTAATTAAAAAGAGTGCAAGGTTAATAAGTCTGAATACATCTTTGTGAGTTACTTCCAAGACAGGAACGTATATTTCGATATAGGTGAGAGATTATTCAAGAGAAGTAAGAAGGAGTGTCCCCAGGGATCACACTGTGGTCCACTATTTTGGAATTTATTAATAGAAGGATTATTATTCATAATAAATCAGAAATGAGTGTTGTATGTTGGTTATGCTGATGCCATTGTTATATTTGTGGAAGGAAACACTCGCAAGTAATTAGAAATGGAAATGAAGTTTTACGATTGTGCAATGACTGGTGTAATGAGAATGGTTTAGAAATATCAAGGAGAAAACTTTAAGAATAGTTTTTGGAATGAAAAGAAAAAAAGAAAAAACTCAATTTTCAAAATCACGAAAGAAAACATTAAAACTGTAAAAGAAATAGAATATTTCGGTAATGATAACTTGACGCACCACGCACATTTGAATGATACTTTTAAGAAAGTTAAAATACTTTTTTACAGTTTGTTACGAGTTGGAATGACTAAATTCAATACAGGGAGAAAAGAATTACGCGAAGTGTACAAAGGACACTAAAACAAACAATTGTGTATGGCAGTAATGTTTGGGGGTATAGAAGCAAGAAGAAACACGTACTACAAACATAAGAGAAAATACAGCGTGTCTGCTTATTGAAGTTAGATGTAACGTATAGAACGGTGTCAACAGCAACACGGAACATTTTACACGGAATAACGCCAATAGATCTAGCAATACATAAGAGGTACTTAATATATGAAATGCATAAGAAAGGGAGTATTCATATCGATGGTGAATTAATAGAAAGAGGGGATACGAAATGAGAGAGTAAAATGATGAAAAATCGCTTGTGGCGTGGCAAATACGGTGGGATACTAATGAAAAAAGACGAAGTACTTATAAATCCATAAGACAAGGAGATTTCAGACATAGAAATAGGTGGTGGTTTAAACCAAGTTCCATGGTTATCCAATATTTAACTAATCACGGAAACTTTAATGAATATTTATATCGAATAGGGAAGAGAGAAGAGGCGACCTGTCTATGCTGAAGAGGTGAAGAAGGAGAAAAAACGTTTCACGGGATTACGTGCTGTATGGCGCAGACAGGGCAAAATTCCTGAAAAACATGCTAGTAGATGATGTTTTCAATATTAGGGACAGCATATAATTGATTAAAAATGAAAAGACTTACCATACTTTTGAAATTACTTAGAGTAAATACATAAGATAAAAGTTTTTAAAGAAATTATTACAAATTAACAAAATTAAAAAGCAGCAACGAAATGCCAAAGATCGTAACCGAATGTGATGAGTGAAAACTCTCGTAATGTCTAGCAAGATGGAAACGGGACAACAAAAATAAAGACTGTGTAAATATAAATAAAGACTGGTATTTCCTTCCGTTGCATTGCATCCATTAATGAGCCAACCTGCATTATCTGCATATCACATCAAAGAACATATAAAGGCAGTACTTTGACTCCCCTTTGACTATATCATCTAACAATTTCCGGTGAGACCCATCTGTTCCTCTTCCACTTCGAAAGCCATTGTGTGTCGCTAATTTGTCCATTATCTTCTAAATATTTTTGGAATATCCATCTGTCCAATTCTTTTCCAAATGATGGCATTAGCGATATCGGTCGGTATGATTTTACCTTTTTGGGACCACGTCCCGGTTTTAGGTACAATTTTATTTCCGAAATTTTATACTGTTTTCGAAAGTAGCCTTGTGCAATGCAATTCTGCATGATCTTCAGTAATCGTTCTTGTAAGACTCCAAACACATTTTGAACTATATCATGACTTATCATATCAAAGCCCGGTTTTTTTCGCGGTTTCAACTTTTTCACTGTGTGCTCCTGCTCACTCTTTATTTGCTCTATTGGATTGTCTTATCCCAATTTATTAATGTCGTGTTTTGTACGTACTGGATGCATTTCATTTAGAATCCCATGACCTATGTCTCTTCAAGATTGCTTCATATCCCCATCTATCTCTATACTATGCATATTGTGATAAGACTCCTTATTAATTAATTAACTGATCAATTATCCCGTTTCGGAGTACCTAATTGTAATTAAATGAGACTTGGCAATGAAGAAAAATGACCATGTGCCAAAACGTTGTAAGTCTCGAGTGTTGGGCACCAAATTGTCCAAAAAATTGGAACAATTAATTGATGAAGTTCTAGAGTAATTAGGAACTCAAAAGAGCACATGAGATTTATGGGGATTCATAGAAATGAATTTAGGATTCGAATTTTTAAAAAATAGATGAACAGACACAGGGTTCCTTATTCCATAAGGAAAACGCAATTTAAAACAAAATAACTAAATTGTTTATTGAATACCAGTACAAAATTTCTAAATTTATCATGCTTTCATTCTTCTCTATCCCCGTTAGACATTCCCCCAAAAACAAAAAAACAAAATCTTGATGTGAAACACAAACATGCTATTATATCGTCATCAATTATATGCTGAAGGCAGATATTGATTAAATACATGAATGATTATACACTTAATCGCTCATCTTCTTGATAAGACCCTCATGGATTAAACTAATGTCTTTAATATTCTGAGCGGGGGTCGTAATAGTTTTGTACTCGTAGCACACGCTGTTCTTCTTCGCAGCTAATTACCTTACCATTGGGTGCAACCAGCTTGTATTTGTTACCTTTTGCCGAAGATGGAGGATCATAGCATTGTGGTAGTGCACGTACACTTGCCCTGATGACCCCAGAAACTCGCCTCCACTCGTTCATCGGTCTGTCCAGGACGTATGCTCGTTTCGGAAAAACCTCCTCTCAGTTCCGGCTCTGCAGAACGACGCCATCATGTTCCGGTAAACGTCTCCAAAGATCATTCTCGAACCCGAGTTCAGCAAGCATTGTTCCGACTTCGCACAAATTGAGCCATCATTTCCAAGTTCACAATGATGCTCCAAAAATGAACTGTCTTAAAATCTCTGAACTTACGAATGAATATTTTGAAGTTTTCGAAATATTTCACAAATAACTCGAAGTAGTATCTGAACAAGTATGAAGTGCTTCAAAAGTAAGACTATGAGCACAAAAAGTGAATCGAAGAAATATCTGAATCTGAATAACTTCGTAATATCCGAAGTGTGTCTGAAGAAAGTTCTCAGAAAGTTGATCGAAGAGCGACCTCGAAGAGCATTCTCAGAAGCACTTTCAAAGAAAACGACTGATGTAAGAAGCAGGCTGGTGCAAGAAGAGTACTGGTGCAAAAAGCTTCTCTGATTGCTTCTGCTTCCTCTTTTATTAATTCACTCCCCACTTCTACTAGCGACTCCGCCTCCAGTGCCTCCAAATTTCGAAACATTCCCCCGTCGTACGTACAGCGATTGCACGACGCATGGTACGTCCTCCTGAAGTTGCTCTTTAAATAAATTCTTTAGTTAATATTCAATCGTCCTTTCACTGCAGCCACGCTTCTGTCAGACGAAGCATGTTTATCCCTCACTGTTTTATCTTACCACTCACACTTTCAAACACGTCTCATCAGCAACGCACGCGGATGGCTAAATCGTTGTTTACTTTTATGGGGCCGAACCCATACATTTCAATCTTAACTACGCAACCGCCGCGGTTTCTTGGATGAATGTCTTTTTAATATACGCCATCTGCTGGCCCATGAAGACCTTCCCATTCAAAATATACTCAGCTCTCCGCCTCTCTTCTCAGTCCCACAAATGTATGTTTCCTTTCATAACCTTATCTTGCTCTACCGAAAATACTTGCGTCAACGCCACCTCTGTTAGGTTTCAAATACATCGACTCGTGTTGATCTTTGTTTTAATTAATTTAACTTGAGAATTATTATATAATTACAATATTGTCTTTTGTTTCATTATCCCAGCTCCCAACTTGTAAGGCATACTCCAGCAGGAACGTTGCCTTGCCGTTTCTACAAATCTTTCCCAGTCTGTCCTTTTTTACTTTAACAATTGCTGTCTTAAACTTTTTTCTAGGTTGTGCGTACTTTTCTCATTCCTCTCGTTCATCTTCCCTCCGTTGTCGTCTCCGTGCCAAAATCCGTTTTTCTCTAATCTTTCTCTTCCTTCATTTTGCTCAATTTTTTGGTCCACCACGTTCTCCTTTTTTATTTTCCGTAGTATCTAACTGCTTCGTAATATATCGAGTTGCAAATCTTTTATTTCTTGTTCTATTGCCTCTTGCCCAGATATGTCTCCAACATGTCTACAATTTCTTATATTTTCTAGTTTTCTCCAGTTTATTCTCAATTTTCTTCCCAGTTATCTTTCACTGCTCATTTCCATTTTCCTTGTCACTCTTATTGCTATACCCGCGTGGTCACTGTCAACCCTGTCTACTATTTGCCAGTCCAGTATTGTATGTCCACGCCAAAAATTTGTTAAGGTCAAACCTATAACAGACGAACCCTGTTTTTCTATGTATGTAGTTTCTTCATAGGCATTGTGTATTAAAAAGTTTTCTTCAAGCACAAACTGTTCAAATAGTTTTCCTCTTGCATTCGTTATTTTATCGCCCTACATATTTGATCTAACATTGGTATCAAGAATGCCTTTATCACCCATCACCCTTAAAATACTTCTTAAAATTTGAATATTATTCTGTAAATTTTCTTCGAATTGGCAATACATGTTGATAATTAAAATTTCTGGAACACTTGTATTCGTAATTATGTCCAGTAAATTGTGTCAATTTTAAAACATATGATTCAGCATTATTGATGTACATTGCATACCATGAATTAGTACAATTTATTATGCGAAAATGACATGGAACATACATTGGTGATCCACTAGAATTCAAATGCTCTTGAACACGAGCTACACTATAACCATTCTGTAATATATAATCGCCCAATTCCGCAAAACCAGAATGTCCCGTTTGTAAATTTTGATTGCAGTATTTTAACAACCATAGTTTATTGATTGTTGTAAGTGTCTCATTGCCACTAAATATTAAGGGCAATATTTTTCTTGTACCCCATGCGTATGTGCTACGTTTATTTGTAAGCAATTGGTACACTTTCTCCCTTCGTCTTTTCGTATACATATCTTAATCTGATGTACACCATAATGGTCACAAAATTCCTCTTTTTCTTTCACGTTCGGACCTTTCGACCATACCGCAAACATTGGTAAAATCTAATTAGTTCTATGTCTTCCTGCACACGATAACTTGTATTACCATAAATCCGTCCATCTGCAATTTTCTGTTGCATTTTCCCCGACATCTCAATCGCCCAATTTTGATCCTCTGAGTTCTTATAGTTATTCCGGTATAGAATCCACGCTCCTCCTATAAATTCCTTCCTGTCTTCATCGGTTTCAAAATTTTGATCGCCAATTATTTGAAGGAATTCCTTTTCATCCTTATGCATAGCAATTACTCTTAACCGAAGCCTTTCTGGGAATTATTATTAAATAATTTCGAAATCAACACTAAATCACACATCAAACTAAAGCTCCACGAAACCAAACTCGGATACATTGTTATAACTTCTCTACCACCACGTACAATCGCCCGAGTAAACCACTTATCTTGCGAGGATTAGACACTTAACGATAATATAATAAAATTCTGGGAAACAGAACATGTAAATGTTGATAGTAACCCTAAACTCACAGACGCAGAGAAATTTTGTGTAGATCTCTACGACAACCACTGTACGTGATCCCCAAGGGAAGTACATTGTACGCATGCCGTTTAAAAACACACCAGTATTCCCAAAAAACCGGAATGCTGCTCATAAACGCCTGTACTCAATAGAAAATAAACTAGACAAATTCCCTGAATGTAAAGAGGAATACACTAAATTCATGACCACATACCTAGATCTAAATCACACGTCAGAAGTCGAGAATGACGCTACATTAGACGATATAAACATTAATTAAATTCCACATCACTATGTAATAAAACAATCAAGCAATACAACTAAATTACGTGTTGTTTTCGACGGTAGTGCCTCTCCTCAAGACGGCTACTCCATCAACGAACAATTACATACAGGTCCCTCTGTTCAAAACGACCTTTACGACGTCATGATCAGATTTCGTACTTTCCCGATCGCACTGACTGCTGACATAGAAAAGTTTTATAGACAGATACTAATAGCAAAAGATCAGCGCGAATTTCAACGAATTGTATGGCGTCAGAGTTCTCAACATAAACCTAAATCTTTCACTCTGAACACTGTTACATACGGATTGGCTCAGAGTGCGTATTTATCCTGTCGTACCATACTTCAACTATTGAAGGACGAAGGTCGATTGTTCCCTGTCGCTTCAGCTCGCATTTCCAGCGGTATATATGTTGACGACCTTTGCACCGGCGCACACTCTCTTGAAGAAGCTTTACTCAGAACCGAGATAACAGCACTCCTCGCAAAAGGAGGTTTTCCGATAAGGAAGTGGGCCAGCAACTCACAAAGTATTATCAGTAGCTTATCAGAAGAGGAAAAATCCTCTGAAATAAATTTAAATTCGAAAGACGACCTAAAAGTGCTAGGAATGTATTGGAATATTCAAACCGATTCTTTCCAATTTAAAATTACGAATACGAAACAAAATTCATGGACGAAACGTTTTTTAGCAAGCAAAGTTTGTTCGCTTTTCGACCCCATGGGATTGCTATCTCCAGTCGTATTGACTGCAAAAACATATCTTCAAAAATTGTGGATAAACAAAATCTCGTGGGACACAATCGTTGACGATCAATTTACTTTACATTGAAATGAGTTTTATGACAGTCTAAATATACTCAGTACAATTTCCATTCCTAGATTCGTCTTAAATACTCGAGAGCAACACACTATGCATATCTTCGCTGATGCCGCTCTGCGTGGTTTTGGAGCAGTCGCGTATATCGTAAGTGACAAACACGCAAATTTATTAATTTCTAAAACAAGAGTAGCTCACCCGGAAAAACTTACAATTCCTAAATTAGAGTTATCAGCAGCCTTATTAGCAAGTACACTCGCTATTAAAATAACTAACGCAATTCCTGAAATTCGCAAAGACGACATTCACCTGTGGACTGACTCCATGATTGTCTTACATTGGCTACACTCTAATAAACCAATTAAAGATGTTTTCGTGTCAAATCGCGTCAACAAAATATTACAAAATACCTCAATACATCAATGGCATAAGTGCCGACTGACATGAACCCTGCTGATATTATGACTAGAGCAGTCTCCCCACTAGATTTAATCAATGCTAATATGTGGTGGAAAGGACCTCAGTTTTTGATTCAAGATAAATGTCATTGGCCACTATCTCCTCAGCCGTTCGTGTCGGTACTGACCATGTCAGATAAGAAACAAGACGAAAAAACTGACCTTAAAAAAACTAGTTACCTTTATAACTGATGTCGAGGGTATAATCAACAGCAGACCACTAAGCCCTATTTCGAACGATCCTAACGACGTCCTACCTCTCACACCCGGGAACTTTTTAATTGTTTCTCCAATTATTGCTCTTCCATACCTCAATCAGGCGCCTCATGGCACAAAACTAAAGAATTATTATGAAAAAATTGAGAGTATGCGAGTAGAGTTCTGGAAGAGGTGGACGCGCGAGTATCTAAACATATTACATTTACGTAATAAGTGGTATTACGAAAATTCGACTGTCAATGTAGGAGACTTAGTCATCATCCACAAGGAACATTGTCACACATTCCAGTGGCCCGTAGGGCGGGTGACAGAACTATTCCCAGGACCGGATGGCAAAACACGTGTCGTGACACTAAAAACCATTAAAGGTCATATAAAGAGACCAATTGTAAAATTGGCTCTTCTTAAAAATGAAGAAATATCAATTGCAGATGTTGAAGTAAATGACAGTTCGACATCGCATCTTCCCCCCGGGGAGTATGTTACGAACCAAACGTTCGTAAAGTGTTAATTTGTATATTCTCATTTATTGCGTACTTTATTTTCTATTTGTGTACCACGAGAACTGCAATATTTATTAATTCTACGTGTTATTTTTGTGTATTCATATAAATGTTCGTTGTCAATTATAAACTCTATGTATATTTCAAGTTCCATGCAAGTTGTGTCGATCACGTATTCAACCTGCAAGTTCCTTGCGCTCGCAAGCAGATATGAACTCTATGCAAATTGCAAGTTCCATGCACTTTGTGTTGATGTTCATACACAACGTGCATGTTCCTTGCATGTGGTGTAAGCTACCTTCTCTATGCAAACTGCAAGTTCCATGACTTTCACTTATCGAACGTACCACTATGTATGTTCTGTGCGACAGCTATTTAAAGGGCTGTGCGCAAGCCTCAACATCCACTTAGCAGTTCACTTCAGTCGAGTGCGCCGTCGCCAGTCGCCGCGTCGTGCCGTACCCAATCGGCTGACATAGTGTTACTATGCTCGACCCAGTATCGACATAGTCCTCATTCAGAGTATCAAGATGACACTCTGAAATCAAGTTGATTCCAGTAATCATGCAATGCAGCGTACAGCGTGATCCAGTATTCATGCAACACGACTGACATGTCTCGCTTCACGCACTCTGCAAATCTACATTGAACATAACTGTTTACCACATTCTCTATAGTTTGTCACCTGCTCCACAGCTACGAGACCGAACCTGGGGAAGCGTAACCACTCCGACCGAAGCAGCCGGACCAAGGTTACAACAAGGAAGTAATTCCAATGAACCATTAATACTCCTCGTTAAGGGAGGACAACGTCGAGAACCTATCTCGATAGATATAAAATATTGCATTTATTTAAGGTTTTTGATAACCAAATTCAATGTATACAAGCAGATAAATTTGTAATGAACGTTTAGTTGATGAGGGGGGGGGGGGGTTCTCAAAAACTTGAGACCAAAGGCCTTTTTGTTTTCCGTGGAGATCTAACGATCCCACTACATCTTTGCTCATATCCATTTGGTAATTCTGTATAAATTGGGAAATGGGGTATTAAAGGGGATGTCACATAAACAATGGTTTATGTTCATATGTATTCAAACTCTGTAGAAAATGTTATTCTCAGAGTGTTAGTCGCTCACAACGACTAACTTCAATTTGCTAATTCAGGATCAATTGTGTAATTCTGCTTTTGTAAATTTAGGAAATTATGTGTATATATGTTCTGTAAATATAATAAATGTGCATAAGCGTGTTTAACAAGAATCATACTTCCTTTATCTTCATGCTCGTTGAAACACATGAGTCCCCCCTATATCCTCTCTGTGTTTACGACGAATGGTCATTCGTTTGTAACATATAGTACAGTAGTAATTGTAACAAATATAACTGTAATATTTATATAAAATTGCAATTTAATTTTAGGACTAACCAAATAAATTATAATGTTTAATAAATATTGAATATTTTTTAATCCACATTATGGTTAAATAATAAGATAAAATAAATGGAAAATTCAAAATAATGTATACTATACAACAAAGAATAATCAATACTTTCCATCATTTACAAAAAAGGGAATATAAATTAAACCTTTTTTTATCGCGAGTGTTTTATTGAAATTCTATCTTGATCTTTGCCTGGACGAGCCAGCTACTTTTAGAGAAATTCTGAAAGTCATATGTTTAGAACCTGTTTCTTAAAAGAGAGTATTTAAGATCTATTCCTGATAGAAATAAGGAGAATATTCCACATCTAGCTACTCCTATGGTAAAAGAGTTATTGCAAAAGCCTTGCTTATGTTTGGATATAGAAAGGTTTGACTCCTGAAGGCGTAAAGAGTTTAAAAATTTAAAACGCTCAAATAAGTATGAAGGGCTGTTCGTATATAATAGTTGGTAGAGCAATACAAGACTGTAATTTACGCCTACTGTTTGTTTCCCAGACTAGTACTCATATCAGTGAAAAGAACGTCACATTAGTCAAAATGAGTGAGAATATAATCATTTCTTTGGTTGAAGTTGGAAGAAGTTTATGAATAAGGTTAAGGACATGACGAGAAGCGTATATTTTCTTACTCGCGTTAGCAACGTGTTTATTCCATTGACTGAAGAACTGAAAGCGACACAGAGATTCCTTACATGAGAACACCAAGGGATTTGTTCATCTCAGATTTTTAATAAGATTTTAAGTGAGATTGCATTTATTAATATATTTTCGGGAATGAACGGATCCAATGATTAGACTTTCTGACTTCGATGGATTTAAATTTAGTCCATTACACTCTGAACAGAACATTACTAGAAAATCAAGGATAATGTTTGTCTTATTTACGGGGTTATCAATTTCCCTCACATTACCTGAAATATAAATCTGTATACCATCTGCGTACATGATACACTCCCTCCGCTGGTATTGTTCAAACCTGTCCGTCCTCTCAACAAGCTGGTCCTTGTGATGATCAATTTCTTTATTTTTCTCCACCAACTGCAGGCGGAGTTCCTCCTACTGACGCTCGAATAATAATTTCAATTTCTCTTGGACAGCATCTGCAATAGCGGACAAGAGCTGTTTAAAATGTCCTTCATCTCGTAAAATACTCTCTACTACACGAGCAGATTCCTTCTTATTGGTGTTTGCCGTAATAACAATCAAAAAACGGGCAAAGAGAAAGGCAGAATAGTAAAATGTGTACGAAAATTTCCTGACATATTTCACAAGCAGTGAAGTATACTTACAAAGAGATGTAGCAAATAATGTGTTTAAAAGAGTAAATAATTTGTGAAAATACAATTAGAGAAGAATAAAATAAAGTACAAATAAATCTGTTAGTGATTTTATCTTAAATGTTGCCGTTCATTGCAATACCAGTGAACAACTTTCCTCTTCCTCTGCAAAGGTTTGGCTACCTGCTAAGGTCTTATCGCGGAGCACCCAGTCGGAACGTCCTCACTCGATGGAAGCCATAGAGAGACTGAGTGGTGATAAGAGATTAAATGAAGTAGAGATTAATAAGTGGAGTTAATAATTATTACGCTCGATCCATTTAAATAGTGCGCGACGAGATTAAAGTCTTGTGAAAGGGGAGCGTCGCGTCTGCCTTCGAATACTTCAACCAAGATCTCCAATCTGAGACAAGCGACCCCTCCCTCCTTGCTCCTCGCACAGCGCAGGACAGGTGGAAGAAGGAGGCTCTCTCTCTCGTAAACATTCACCAGGACAAGAAGTCGCCCTCAGTTCTCAGTTAAAGTGCGCGCACTTAAAAACTTAGTGATAGAGCAAGTGTGCAAACGTGGCGCACCGTGTAGGGCATAGTAAAAAAACAAACATTTTTTTCAAAGGCTTTCGCG
Source organism: Laupala kohalensis (assembly GCA_002313205.1). Taxonomy (NCBI): domain Eukaryota; kingdom Metazoa; phylum Arthropoda; class Insecta; order Orthoptera; family Trigonidiidae; genus Laupala; species Laupala kohalensis. Next base: position 25,702 of record NNCF01136007.1, on the reverse strand, counting down.
TGTCAGTTATTAGAGAATTCGCGAGTAAATATTCAGCTTATAAACTGAATCATTGCATCGCTATGCTGCTCGTGGAAATGGCCTAAATTGTGCTTCGCCTATTTCTCAGCTACAACCAAGAAAGAAGAAAGACGACGTCGTGAGGCACATGAGTTGCGTGTACGGCGTTTTCTCTTCGATCGACGAGTCGTGGGGAACTTTTTGCCAGTAAAGGGGCGTAATAATGCGACTAGGAACTTTTGCTATTGTATTGCGATTTTTAAATCTAGTATTCTAGTGCAGTGTAAATTTGGTAGTTTATTTTCAAGTGATTAATTCTACGTCTTAATCAATGATCTGACATAATTTACTGTGAGTTTTTTTCTTCTTCAGTACAGTCTACCGATAAATTTTGCTGATTAATGTTTTTGTTAACTGAATATTATTTAAGTAACACAATCAACCATCTTTCCCATGTCTCACTTCTTTTATTGTATTCATGTGATTTACTCCAGTTGTTGGTTGTTAGGGAGTATTTTATTCTGGAGTATTGTAGCATAATCAATTTTTGAATTTATTTAAAACCTTTTTAAAATTCATAGCAGTTAAATTTTAGTGTCTGCATACTAGTAGGAGGGACAGGATTGGCAAAGAATAATTTTGGTACAACTATTTTTAACCGCGCCGCTTAGCCGAACGACTCTCAGATCCTGGATTAATAAATATTTTTCTATAATATAAAATCCACCGACTTGAGTCAGTGTGGTCATTCTGGGAGTATATTTGCTGCCCAGTGCAAATCTCGTTGTTGCACTCAGATTACCCTCCGAGTTATTCTGGGCATAATCTCGTCAGTGCGGATCGTAGTTTGGGTAATTCAACCAACCAAGTATTCTACGTATAGGACCACGCATAGGGGGAGGGTGACCAAAGGTGCATCACAATGTGAATTATGCCACCTCCGCCAGACAGGTTTATTGGTATAAAACTCTTCATTCTTTTGCCTCTCTCCATCGTATGTCCCAACATTTGAGCATCTGCCTAGTCAATTTTCCTTTCCATCCTTTAATCGTCTGCTTATTTTCATCTTATTCATCGTTACAGTTTCTCCTTTTCTTATTCGATACCAACGTTCCCGTACCATAATTGTTATTTTGATAGGTGCTATGCCTCGAACAACTTGCAAGGTTTTTGTAGAGAGCGTTTTGTAACATCTGCACCAATTCACCAAAACAAATCTTAGTAATTTGTCTAATTTTCTCTCCGTATATTTTTTCTGCAACCGGTGTCCCCAAACGTACAATATGTCATAATACTTTACATTGCACCTTTATATAATTTCCTCACTTCTGAATGTTCCAATGTATTTTTGTTTATTCCGGTTTGTAAGAGTTGAAACATCATTCATTTAACTTTTTGCTCCATATAGTCCAAATGTCAAAATTTATATCTCCATTGTTCGGACAATAAACACGAAGTAATATGTCGATTTAATTATCTCCGCTCCGTTTCTCCACACTTTACGAAGGTAAAGTCATAAATACCTCTGTAATACGCCAAGACGCCATCTTCCTGAGAATTGATATACGTAAACATAGCAATTTTCTTTTCATAATATTTCTGAAAACACTGAACTGAATGTAACAAATTTAAATAATCATATTTCCATGTTATTAGTTTTTATATTAAAATTATTTACACTGAGTAATCATTCATATAAATACTAATACTCCTCAATTATCACAGAGCCGGTGAATGCATATACTAATCTTTCCGTTGCTAAGTTACCTGGAAAGTGGGTAAATGGCTACAAAACTTGTAAAAATTGGTAATTTTTCAGGTTTTATTGTATTACGGAGTTCGCCATCCTACCGACAGATAGTGCTGCGTAGAAGTTGGTGGCAGAGTGCGTGTAGAGAGAGTATGGCCGATCTATCCAGAACCGCCATCAAAGTGGTGCGTTATTCAAATATACTAATGTAATTAAAAAATGATTGCTTCACGATATGCACCACAATGTAGCACGCCAGTTAAACGCTTCCCTGGTCCTCCGTAGACAACACACGACGGAAGTAGCGACGGTGGCCGCAACTGCTTGTAAAACTAAAACGCATTTCAAATCTAATTTTCCCATGCAAATTTTACGATTTAAGGCAGTTTTCATCTTTCTTGCATGCACAAAACACAAAATTCATTTAATTTATGAGAATTTCTTTTCATCTACTTGAATTACTCTCTTAAATTTCCAATCAGAAACCTGGACACGCATCGGTCACACTCTCTAGACGCAATCCGCAACCACCCAGAATGCGTCTAGACAGAGTGTAGCAGATGCGTGTTCAGGTTTCTGATTGATTGCACCATATTTTCGTCAAAAGGGAGGGAATTTAAAATTCCAAGATTCATTGCAATGGGATTTGTTAATTTCTTTAATAATTATAAAACAAAGTCACTTTATTTTTGTCTGCCAGCAAACCTGTTATACCTCTTAAAACTCCAATCCGATTTTCGTGATTGTTCTTTAATTCATAGATATAGTCTCTAGCCAGGTTTTTCGTGTATATATATATATATATATATATATATAAATACATTAGGTATCACAAGTAATAGACAACATAGATGTAGACGTACCTTACTACATATACGGCGAAACACGTACCTTACTACGTATATGATGAAACTCCCTCATGCATTAACACATAAGAGATGCATGTTGTTACGCCGAGGCTTTACACGCCATGTTGTTTTTGCCGTCGGCAAGACGAAAGACTCAGAGACTCAAGATCCAAGGCCAGAATAATACACACCGCCCGCAAAAGTCTCTACATACGACGCAAAATGTAAACATTAGAAGACTCCATGATATGCACGCGTCGCATGTATCATCAAGCGTATGTCGCCTATTTATTAAGAAACTTCGAGAAACTTGGGTCTGTTTATTAAGAAGCTTCGAGAAAGCTTCAATAGACGAACCTCGACGCTGTGTTACGTCGTTAACGTCGTCATCTGTCAAAGTTTAGTTTATAGTAACAGCAACGACTGAGAAATCAGTACGACGGATTCTCTTGATGAGTGAACATCGTCTCCGATCATAAACTCTATCAAGAAATCCAGCTCTGCGCAATAGCCCGATCTGCGGCAGAATCCTATCTTCAGAGGCCACGAGACGGCCTCTCACGATATCTGCAGAAACTTGGACCGAAGCGCCACCTCACGGCAGGCGGCAGAACCTCGTACTTCGACGCTATCATCTAGCCACGGCAGGACTTCGCACCGGAAGCGCCACCTCGCGACGGACAGGAGAAGTTCCATAACCACAACGACCAAATTATTCAAAGTCGTGAGTCGTACAAAAAGGAACTGTTCATATAACTTTCATACCTGTTGTTGTCACCCTGGTGTGTTGGTATTTATTATTTGTTTACGTTCAAACTGCCTAATAAACCTTGTCCTGCATAACCTTGAATATTTATTTTGAAAATGAGGAATCTTATTGCGAAGCAAGTCTTCGTATCGAGACTTATGAAGTAATAAAAATCTCTTCGCCGACATAGATAATAGACAATTAAGTCGGGAGGAAAATCAATCTTCGGAGAGAGATTATTACATACGCTGCTTACACCATTGGAGATAGGTGAACAATGAATGGCAATATTGTACGTCTCAAAGAGTTCTACAAAAACGTCCGCGATAGCATGTCTATACCTACAAACGTCGACCAAAAGTATTGAAAAAACGTTTTAATAGACACGTTAAAAACATCATTTTAAGAGAGTAATTCAAGTAGATAAAAATAAATCCTCGTCAAATAAAATGCATTCTGTTTTGTGCATTTAAGAAAGATAAAAACTGTGTTTTGAAAGTAAAATTTGCTCGAATAGTTTAGATTTTACAAGCGTTTTAGTTTTAAATGCAGCTGCGACTGTCACGTATTGCATTGGGAGGACCAGACAAGCATTTGACTGGAACGCTACCTTGAGGTGCATCATATGAAACAAACATTTTATACATAAAGTAAGCTGGAATTTCACTTGGCGTTGCGGTATTTGTGTAGCGTATTCGCTGTATTTGGCTAAATATTTGAGCAACTCACAAATATCAAAAACATGCCATCCTCATATGGCACTGATAGAAGACACTTAAATCCTACACTAAAGTTTTTCGCCACGTAAGGCGGATAATAAATGGTATATAGCTTGTAAACGGCATAATTTTAAATGTTTTGGCGCTGTAATAGCTAAGAACGTACCTGTAAAGAACTAAGAACATCGTTTAAGATATGTTGAAGATATGACCAGATATACATTAAATATGGGAGGAATGGGAGGAAAAACTTTGAATATTGAGGTGACTGGCTAGAGTATTTTAATAGTTTATGAGAAGGGTTCTAATGACCTTGACGAGCCCTAAAGCCCCACAAAAAAATAGTTCATCAGCTTCTAGTAGAGCTAATATACGAGCAGTGGCAGGTTTATTTAAATTTAAGTGATGTTTACGTGATTTGCTTGCATGGTCATTTAAAAATGTTACGAGATCATGGAGAGTACATTTCTAAGGCCTAATGGAAAAGTGCGTAAATGCTAACGGTCACTTTAACGTGAAAGGACTATTCTATGGCATAGCAAGCTTCACGAAGGCGCGCTAACACGCTCTAGTGGAGTGTACGATAATAGAAGATGCATTTATCATTACGACATGAACGGAAATAAGTACTCTCAGTCCGGTATGTGTAAAGGGTCTTATATGGAAATGTTTGACTGGTTATTATGGTAATTTTCGGTGAAATTTGATTGATATAAGCAAATTGCTTCCCAGGAAAACATCCAATTACGAGTTTTTGCTGATAACTCAAAAATTGTTGATGATATCGAAATCATACAAACACAGAATCGTTTGGTATTAAATGGAGAATATTTAGGTGATAAAAAAATGAAAAAAACAACAACTGAATAATAATAAAAATTTTAAAAAATTTATTATTCTGAAAAAAAAATCTGAGCGAAGCAGATCGTGCCATGAACCGCAAACTGACTTCCACCACGACTGGGTCTAGCCCCGGCAAGTTAGCCGGAATGAATATTTCATTCTCAATCGATTCAAACGATATTGGACTTAAATGAAAGATCTGACTTTGCTCAGGCAAGTTTAGACTTTGCCCACACTCAGTTTTTTAACAGTAAATTAATGAAAATATTTTCTAAATTTTTGACTTTTCGGTTAAGAGTAACTCCTGTTAACATAATCATGGAATAATGACCTCCCCGACTTTGCTCACCCACTACTTTTGGGTGTAATAGCTTCTTTTTGCAAGAAAAATTTAAAAAATAGAAACATTGTCTAAGACGCATGCACGTCGGCATTTGTTACATATCCGGCAGAGAATTAGCGCGTAATATGAATTCTGCCACAGTCCCAACACAACATAAAAAAGCTCAAATACTCCATCGGTCCAACGGACGCTATTCTCAAGAAGTAAATGGTTGATGACGTAATAGACATCACAAGCAAAGTCAAAAGCTAAACATAGCAGTAACCATTGATATTTTTAACAAACAAATTAGTATTTTTGTTCAAATACCTGTATTTTCTACTATTTTATTTTGTTCTCTTATGTTATTCAATATTAGAGAAAATACTGTATTACGAATAGTTAATAAGAAAATTACTTTATAAATAAGAAGAACTGTAAGAAATTTATCACTATATTGCAATTTATTATATTTTTTTACTACCGACTGTTATATTTCGATAATGGTGAGGTCAAGTATTCAATATTGAGAATTAATGAAAGATTTGCTGTTGTCTACTAGCACAATATTTATTTATTTAAAAGAAAGTACTTCCGTTAGATTTGATATCGTCAGTTTAAAAGAAAATGAAATACAAAAATATAAACTATATGTTAAGAATGAGAAGTACAAGAATTGTCAAAATTGTGAAACTTATTTGATTTCAAAATAATTAAGTTTTTATATATAATAAAGTTTTTAAAATGTATTGGAAACAGAGCAATAAAATTAAAGAAGAATGAATTAATAAATAGATAACATTTTGTATTTCATTTTCTTTTAGACTGAAGGTGCCAGTTAATCTGACGAAAGTACTTTCTTATAAATAAATAAATATTGTACTAGTAGACAACAACAAATCTGTCATTTATTCTCAACAATGAATACTAGAATAGTATCACAGTAATCCAAGTATAACAATCGGTAGTAAAAAATAAATACAAATCATCTCTTGTATAAACAGTAAATTTTAGTTTAAATTCAGTACAAAAATGAAAAGCGGAAAATCACCATCTTTTAGTATAGGAAACAATACCAAACGCAAGAAAGGTTAAAAAACGTGGTTAATAATGATATTTTATATGTAAATATTTTTACACAAAGGGACAATGTCATTTGGCACGGGGGCACATTTGGGTGCCTTATCCAGAGGTACCCTTTCTCACAGTTCTTATTATTTATAAAGTAATTTTCTCATTACCTATTCATAAAATGATATTTTCTCTAATATTTTATGATGTAAGACAACACGATAAAATAGTAAAAAGTACAGATATTTAAAAAATACACTAATATTTTTTGTAAAAAATATCAAGGATTACCGCTGTTTAGCTTCTGACTTTCTGTGTGATAGAAATCTCTATCGGTAGGCGCATGAGCGCGTTGAGCTCAAGGTCCCGGGTTCGAACCCCGGTCCCGTCTCCCATTTTCATTCGACGTAACATGATTTCTGTGTGATGTCTATTACGTCATTAACCAATTACCTCTCGAAAATAGCACCTGTTTTACCGACGGAGTATTTGAGCTTTTTTAATGTTGTGTTGGTACCGTGACAGAATTCAAATTACACGCTAATTCTCTGCCGGATATGTAACAAATGCCTACGTGGATGCGCCATAAACAATGTTTCTATTTTTTAAATTTCACTGCAAAAAGAAGCTATTACACTCAAAAGTCGGGAAGGTCAAAACACGTCTATAAAAATAGTTTTATTATTCCGTGATTATGTTAACAGGACACTTAGCCGAAAAGTCGAAAATTAAGAAAATATTTTCATTGATTAACCGTTAAAAAAACTGAGGATGAGCAAAGACCAAACTTGCCTGAGCAAAGGTGAACAAAGTCAGACCTTTCATTTAAGCCCAAGATCGTTTGAATCGGTTGAGATTAAAAGTCCATTCCGACTAACTTCACGGAGCTACTGAGTTAGGGAAATGTCTTGTGAAAGGAAATACCCTCGCTCTGACTCGGCTCTTTCCTTTGCACAGTGAGGGGGCGGTGACAGACGTTCAGAAGGCAACACTGCTTGTCGCATGGAGATAGCCTAGTTTCCCGGGTGGGGGATGCATGGCGTGGTGGGGAGAAGAGAGAGAAGGGATCAGAACTTCGTGTTCGGACAGGCAGCAATTAACGCCTCCACCATGATGGTGCTAATCGTGGATGGCCGCATGGTTATCTTGGTAACAAGGCGTCCTGTAACATAAAATTCGAGCACCATGTCCACCGGAACCGGCGACTGAGGCACTCATTTATTATTTAAAAAGATATAGGGAAGAGAGGAACAGAATTGAAAGTCTGAGAAATAGAAGAAAGAATGAAGATGTGAACATAGTGATAAAATAAGTTTTTAAAGGTTAAAACGTATGAATGTGTAGTTTGAGAATATCTGAGGGTTTTTTCGGCTTGTAGCAGGATTGACTCTGAGTGCCAGATGACGTGAATACTTTTCCATGATGTTGTCAGGGGAGGGATCGGGGAACGCTTTCTGGAGGTGTTTCCGGGCATGATGGAAAATAAATTTTGTGATGGGTTCCAAATTAGATAGAGAACGGAGATAAGAATTGGGAGTGCGCAACGGCGGTCTTACAGCCATCCGTAAAAATCGGTTCTCGATGATGTGAAGACGATGGTAAGGCAGTTGCCCAGGTTTCGCAGACGTATAGTGCAAGACTGCGAACTTTATGAATAAGGAGTTTCACCTTGAGTCGGATCCTACGATTAGTGAAGATAGGAGAAAGGCGGGCAAACGTGCTATTCATTTTGGAGTGGAAAGATTTCGCATGATCTTTCCAGCAAAGTTTCCTGTCCATCCTGACCCCAAGGTACTTGACACATGTGGACCAGACCACAGTGGTGTCTTTGACCTTGAGCGACGGCAGGTTTTGGAAGGCTTTGCCGGTCAGAAGTTTGTCAGTGAAGATTATTGCCTGGCACTTGGAGGGGTTCAAGGTGAGTCGTTAGAGGAACTCCAAGTTTCCAGACGAGAAGTACTAAATTGAAGATTAGAGATAGCAAGAGGAAGATTGAAAACACGTGCCGCAAACGCGATGTCGTGAACGTAGAGAAATTCGAAAACATGCCGAGGGTCAGGAATATCGTGAAGAAAAAGAGAAAAGAGTGGGTGCCCAGACACTACCCTGGAGAACCCTAGCGCAGATGCGGCGTATGGTGGAGAGGGAACGGTTGTAACGAACCTGAAAGGTTCGCTCGTAAAGGTAACTACGCAAGAGGTGATGGTAAACGGGATGAACTAAAGAATTGGATTTGTGAAGGAGTAGGTCGTGATGGATAGACTTATTGAGACGGAATCCAAATTAGGTGGGATGAAAAGTATGAGAGGATTCAAGGTGAGGAGTAAGCTGGGCAAGAACAAGACGCTCGAAGAGTTTGCCAAGATGAGAAAGAAGGCTGATGGGACGATAGTTGTTAGGGTTCCGAAGATTTTCCCCGACTTGGGGGTAAGAATGATAGTGGCATGTTTCCATGGAAGAGGAAAGTAACCGATAGAAAGACAAGAATTTAATATATTAGTGAGAAGGACACAGTTGAGGAAGATGGTGAAGATAGACAGCACGGTTCTTGTCGGAGCCACCCACCTTCTTGGTGGTGACTCGCTTCAGTGCGGCCTTCACTTCCCAGACGCCCAAAGTCCACTCATCGTCTGGGTTGTTAGGAGACAACTGGTGAAGAAGAGTGGTCAGGGGAGTAAAAGGTTTTTAGGATACCGAAGATATCAACTTTTCTGACCGGGTCTTAGGTGGGAGTGGGTGTGTCAAGAATGAGGAGGGAGGTGATGGCAGTGGAAGTGTTCGGAGAGTTCTCTGGATCTTCCACACGTCGTCGGAGACATTGGCCCCGGTAAGATAGGCTCGCCATTGCTGTGCATGGATGTCACGGAGTCTGTCTCGTAATGTCCGTCTCGTACGGAGGACGTAGGCCTTGTCAGGAGGATCCCTGGCGTAGTAGAATCGCCGCTGTACACGGCGACGTTCCCGCACCAGAGCAAGAATATATGTGGGAGTGTCAGTATGAGGGAGTTATAGGGGTAAAGATGCTGTATTGTCGGAAGGTCGTCAACATGTTGTTCGTAACATGGAAGATGACCCGGTCAATGTCGTTGGGTGAAGTGAGTGGGATATGGTAATCAACTTTCCGGCTACACATTGAGGTGTACCCTCTCCAGCCCGTCTTGATGTTCCAGGCAAGTCGTGGAAAACGGGGATGAGGAGTTGTGATCTGGATGGTGGAGTGAAGGACAATGTCAAGGATGTCGTGGGGAACGTTGTCAACTAGATGGGTAGGTCCAGAGGGAGTGAGAGGATGAGATTGGAGTGTTGAGCAACGTAGCTAGCCAGAGCCCTACCGGCGGGGTTACGAACGGTGCAACTCCAGTCGGTGTGCTTTCAGTTAAGATCGCCGGCGATGACGATGCAGTCACCTAGGCCTGAGAGAGAGTCAAGATCCCCACCGTCGAGTCTTGTGAGAACTCCGCTATGCAGATACCAGAAAAACTAAGCCCCCTGGAGCCTCAAATTCCAAGACCATGGCTTCAAGAGAAGAGAGGGAATTGGAAGTCGAGTGTGAGAGATAGATTTATGAATGGCGATGGCTGTACCGCCTTGAGGGTTAAGATTAGATGTGGTGAAGGGGCTATCATCGATTTAAACATGATAACCCAGTAGAGAAAAAAATAAAGCCGGGATTAGCCATGTCTCCTGAAGAAGGACACGAATAGAGAAATCACTGAGAATTTGCAAGGATTCGGCGGTCTTCAAGATGGTGATGCCACGGCAGTTCCATGACGCGAAAGAGGTAATAGATTGTGAAGTCATTTACAATAGGGAAGACAGAGCTTGCAAGGCAGTAAGTGCCTTGGGGAGCAATGGGCCAAGGTCAGATAGAATTGGAAGAACTTTATTGACTGCCTCTAGCATGGCACGCAGATCAAAACGCTGGAAAATGGCAGAAGTTCAGATATGGACTGGATGTCCGCAGAGAAGATCTCACAGAACAAGAAAGAAGCCAGTGGAGAAGAGGCAGACGGAAGAAGAGGAGACCCTTGGACAATGTAAGCGAAGGACGGCGAGAATGGCTTCGGAAGAGACGCTGCAGCCATCGTAGAGTGTACGGTGGCATTGGCCCTGCGGGTTATATAGTCACCCTCACGCTGCTCTCGTGCGTGAGTTAGCTGCTCTGCACGGCGTTGCTTCCACGCCAGAAAGACCGGACATCCTGACCATGAGACGCAATTGTCACCTGCGCAGTTAGTGCAGGTCAGCTTGATAGGCTGTGGTGGCCAAGCTATGCGGACCCGCACAGAGTGGGCATACCACATCCCGTCTGCAATGGTTACTTAGCCCCACGCCTCGCTTCTGGTGCAATGGGTAATCCATTCGCGCCGGTGGCACTCCTCCACCACGAGGCGAACATTGCCCAGGTACCGTATGTTTGTCTTAAAGGTTTGTACTGCTGCATGGGCTATCTCCACCACATACAGACCAAGGTGGACCTGACCATCAATGTCATTCTTCTTTTGAAGCTCACTGAGGTGAAACACCTTTACTCCCTGGATCTCAATGTCACCGTTAAGTGACTCGAGGTCCTCATTCGACTGAAGGCCTGGAATCACCAAACGACGTCACTCCTCGGTGATCCGATGAAAGAAGAATGATGTGTTGGGTCCTCACTCTGGAGAACCCGCAACTTGCTGACCACCGCTTGATCGGGCACGATCACTAGTAGTCGGGCACGAGTACTATGAAGTGCAGACGTGTACTCCTGAATGTCAACCTTGAGTTGGAGATTGACTGCAGAACTCGCGGCAGCTCTCGAGTGTCGACGATATTTTCCATATATATTACGCCTGCTCTGCGACCATTTCCAGCAATAACCTTGGAGGTAGGTTTGGCGGTGGTTTGGGAGGGAGAACGATGGGACAGGGAAGCAACGCTCCCTGCATTACCTGACGTACCTATATTGCTCGTAATCCTAACCCTACAGTCGGGTGAAGACGCGGTAATGGTAACGGAGCCTACTGTATCTCGCTGGGCGACGTTATCCTCACTAGTGTCTCTAGCTGTGATTGACGCAAATCGTAAGCGTTGGAAGCCGCTTTTCTTGAGGCGGTTTCGGACGAAAGATCTTTTTTCGCCGGAGGATACCCGTCCTCACAATTCATCCATGAATTCTCATGAGATCTGGCAGCGGGAATGACTCTCGTGACACGCTTAGGGAGGAGTGATGGTGAACCATCACCGGACTTACCTGAAAGGTCCAGGAAGCTGGGTCGTGTCAGCCCGGAAGCTGGCGTGGCCGTGTTAAGCTGGCCCGACTTGGAAGTGTCAGCATTAGAGACGGTAGCATCTGGGCGGACCGATGATCCAGTAGGCAGCACAGCGGGGACGGACAATGTAGTTGATGTAGAAGACACAATCAGGGTACCAATTGGAATAGCAGGCCGCTTCGACACGGGACGATGCTTCATCCAGATGCGCCAAGACGGAGTCAGCTGAAGAACCGGAGGTAGCACCCGATGTCGACGACGGTTCGGGAGTTGGAACTTGCTCCGGCCTGACCGGGAGAAAGCCCTCGAAAATAGCCGGATCAATTTTATCGACTCCGGAAAAATGAAATTAAAGCGAAAATTTTCGTGAAAGTGGACTAAAATTCCAACTACTGCATCATAGGATGCAGCAATACACAATAGAAGTCACGAAAGACGCAACCCGCGCGACACGGGTTACCTCGGCTACGAGTTGCAGTAAAAACTCAAACTAGACGCCACGCCCGACAGTTTAAACCGCGCGCCATGGGACTACCCCAACCACCGAGATCCGCGATTTTTCAGTTAGAGGCGCGTGATTCAAGTACACTACCGTAAGCATAATATGTTTGTTTCACGTGATGCACCACAAGTTAGCGCGCCAGTCAAATGTGTCTGGTCATACCGAGGCAACACATGACGGGGGTAGCGGCGGCGGCCGCGACTGCTCGTAAAACTAAAAGTTTGTAAAATATAATGTATTCCTGCAAACATTACGATTTAAAGACAGTTCTCATCTTTATTAAATGCACAAAACACATAATGCATTTAATTCGATGAGGATTCATTTTTATCTTGAATTACTCTCTTAATTTGAGGTATTTCAACACATCTATTTTTAAAAACGTTTTTCAATAATTTTGGTTAACGCTAGTAGATAGACATGTGCTGTCAGGGACTTTTTTGTAGAACTCTTGGTGACGAACAATATTGCTATTCATTGTTACCAACTATCTCTAACCGTTTAGCGAATATATGTAACCTAAGACTGATTTCCCCCGACTTCGTTGTCTACTCTCATTCTTGCCTATTACTTGTGATACCTAAAATAAAATATATGCAAACCTTCCTAGAGAACATGTCTATATATTAAAAAAGAATCACGAAAATCGGATTAGTCATTCTCGAGTTTTAGATGTATTATGAACGCGTATCGGCCACACTCTCTCTAGACACACACTGGAAGAGATGCGACGAGAGATATCCTAGTTTGGGTGTACATTATCTACGTTGTCTCCGGTCACACAAAATCGGCACAAGAAATCCTATCCTGTGCGACTTGTAAGTGTATAGAAAATTAATGATTTAACTAAATCGTATTCCGTTGTCGTGTTTGGCTAAAATAATATACCTTCATCTAGAAAGTGAAAAAATTTATCTTCACTCTACTACTTTACAAAATGGAATTTTAAAGTTTTCATCGAAATGTTTTCCAATTTATCGTGCCATTGATAAAAATTATGGTTACAGTCCTATCTTGTCGCACTTTACACAATATCAGAAGAATCCCATTCGAAATTTTTCCAGCATTAATTACGGAACATACTGGAAGATTTATTTGTAAGGAAGTTTTAGTGTGAAAGATTGTTCTGATACTGCCTCTTGTAGTACAAAGAACTGGCTGTTCATTTCTTCAACGCTGCAACTGACGTGTCAAGGGTAGCTGAGTCATTTTCTTTGCTGAACTTCTGAACCAAAACTGAACTTCTTTTCCTCCTATTTCGCAACCATCGTCTAACTGAAAGTTATTCACACTATTTTTTCTGACACGCACTGAATCTGATTTCATTAATTGATTCTGCAAAATATACGGAGAGGGAGAACTCAACAGATTATTAACGACATCTCCTTCACAAACACATGAATCGTAAACAATATTATCTACTCGATTCTCAACCATTTCAGTGGAGGGAGAACAGGAATAATCAACGCTTCAGTTTACATACACGTGAATCGAATGCAATATTATCTTCATCCGATTCTTAACAATAACAGTAGGGGAGTATACAGGAAATCATTCCCTTCCATAACAATAGAATCATCGACTATCTCATACACCATGTTATTCTTAATCTCATTCATATTTCAGTTCACGACAAGTGAACTTCTTTTTGTTTGATAAAACTATTCAGTTGCGCGTGCACTACATTATATTTTCTGCTTGTATTATTTGCTTCCTTTAGTTTCTTAGCGCAGCTGACATATGATAATGCCATATCTAATTACTACGCCGAGTACAAGAAAACACATATAACATTTTTCCAGAACGTCATGGTCATCTAATTTATGATACAATCATGACAATTGTGGTCAGTGAAATATAACATCTGCTACACGGAGAAAATAAGAGGTAGGCTTTAAGTCACTCACCACTGTTCCACGCTCTAATAACCCTCGCAAGAAGGGTTGCCATCAACAAAATCTCAAATCTAGGACAAGGAAATCGAAAACCCCGGATTCTGAAGCTAAAAGCGGGACGTTTCATTGAAAAATGATTTCTATCCTTCATAATAAATAAAGATGTGTTTCACAGTTAAAAACTGTGACTTTTAAACAGTATTCAATAGATACGTCTCTGTATTACAAGAAAATGAAGAACCAACTTCAACTCAAGAACTGAAATTCTAATTTTATTATTCACGAAAAAAATCAACAACAAAGAATTGAAGTGTTAAGCCTGCAGTTAAGACTGTTATTTTGCGTTGTGCAATACACAAGATACCTCTGGTTACAACAATAATCATCTGAAAATTACAATTGTTCCATAAAGGCCCCTTTACACGGGGTAATCTGCCTGACAGGTTACCTGCCCCGTGCAAATGGAACCTGCTCAAAAATTATACAAGCTGCCTGTAATTTCACCAGGCAGGTTACTTAACTCGGAGAGTAGATTTGAGGCAGGTAACCTGCCTCACCCCCCTCTCAAAGCAGCATGTGAGGTTAGGTGCATAATTGTTCGTGTGAGTTTTGTTACTAATTGGTGTTATAATTTTTTATCTCCATTTTCCATGTTTCCATGTTTTGATCAGCCAATGGTCTACAGTGCTCATATTCAGAATGTGAATTCTGTGCTAATGATTTTCAATAGATTTCTTCCTCTCTAACTCGTTCAGAAGCAGTTTATATGATTCGTGTGAGGCTTCACGAAATAAATGTCGAACCATACCTCTTATACTCGCACATATGACCGACAAGCACACTCTTCGTAATTTACAGGCAAGCTACCAATCAGGTTACTTGCCCCGTGTAAACAGATTTCGAAGGTTACCTGGCAGGCAGCTTACCCCGTGTAAACGGATCTTAATGGAGTAATTGTAACTCAGGTAAAAATGGCATGTGTGAATTTCGAAAGATCGCGACTGTTAGTCTTCGTCGTACGGTTTGTTTAAAAAAAATCGAACGGAGAAAAACTTCGCCCCGACGCCCCTGAAACTAGGACAAATCCGGGAAAACACAGACTGGGTGACGACACTAATCGCAAGTAGTATCAACGGTACCACTAGGTTTCTGTCGAGCGTTGCAACAACAGTTACCACTCCAACCTCAAACTAGCTCCATTTGGAACAGTATCGCTGGCGCTTCGTTGCAACGGCGCTAACGCAAGGTTAGTTACCCGTTTCTACCGGTTACTATGAGTCATGCAGCGCTTCCGTCTTTCAATGAAAAAACTCACGGAAGGATTATTGTTCTCCACGGTCGTTGTCGGTCGCAATCCCGGACAAAGGAGGGTTGGTGTTGGGTCAGATCCTCATCATTCGTAAAAAAAAATATGCTAAACGCTCTAGCAGGCAACCTCGGAATATGACGGATACCAAACAACAGAACTGGCGAGGAAAAGGGAAATTGATTATAGGCTCTAGGAATGTTAAAACTTCGTTGCAGTCCGGAAACGTATACAACTCATATTGAGAAAATTCAAATTGAGAAAGTTCATATTGAGAAAAACCAAATGTCAATTGTTGCAGTGCAGGAAACCCGTTGGAACGGAAGTGGTTATATCAAGAAAGACCAATTCACCTTCTATTATAATGGCCCAGATAATCGAACAGGACAAGCAGGCAATGGCTGTCTTGTAAAAAATCTGTTTTCAGAAACGTTTTTGGATTCTCCCCAATTAGTGAAAGAATATACACTTTAAGATTCAACGGACAATTGAAAGGTCATAGAGAAAATTGCTATCAAACAGCTTAAAAGATCGAAATGTAATAGAAGATATAAATGAAGACTAGGAAGACATCAAAGGCAAAATAATTAAAGCAGCACAAGAATCAATGCGTAAAGGTAATACAGAAAAACGAGTGGTGGGATGACGATTGTAAAGAAGCCATAGATATGAAAAATAAAGCAAGGAATAAGATGCTACAGACAAGAATCAGGGCCGTTAATGAGAAATAACAAGGCCAGAGAATTAAAGCCACCAAAAAGTGTCAAAAGAAGAAAAAATTGGATAAATGATAAAATTAGCTATAGAAGCAATCTATAAATGTAACGAGTCAAGAAAATTCTTTAACGAGGTGGGTGGACTGAAGGGGAACCAAAATCCTCTAGGCCAACTCGACAGGGAACATACTGACCCAGGATGAAGAAATATTACAGAGATGGAGAGACTTCTTAAAAAATTTACCGTTCTTCACCGGCGCGTGTCTTTTCACAACACGATCGTGAGCAGCAATACCGTGTCAATATTACAGACCCAATTAAGATGCGATTTGATGAATTCCAAGAAAGGGATACAGGGAAAGCTTTGAACAAGATTTTAACTGTATATTGATTTTCATCATGTTGATGGCCACCATAAAGGATCTACCTATGTCAAGTTGCCACCACCTTTAAATCAGAAAAAAATTAACGTACAGAATCCTGATAAATGTTTCATAAATGCGTAACGTATGACGTACTATCGCGACATGTTTACAACCGACTCATAAACATTATAGATTTCTCGCATATGACAGTCCAGATGAAAGAGTGTGATATTTCTAGATTAGAAAGTCACAATCCAGTATACTCGTGTCATGTGTATGAGCTGACGTGGTCGTTGACGCAGAACAAGTGGCTGGGGGGCGCACTTCATTACGGTCAAGAAGTAAAATAACATTACGTGAATCTCTTATTGTTAAATCACACTATTGGATAAAAGATTTAGGTCACTTGCTCGGGAAACAATTGACGAAACACGAGGGTAGAAAATTTGTATATGATCGATGTATTCAATATTTCCATCAAGCAGATAAAATAAGGATATCGTGTCAAGTTTTCCGATGCGAGTGATTATACCAGAGAAAGAAGTCCTGCTCATGATGTTTAGAAACTATGAGCGACAACAACGCACCCCTTTAGTCATCTACGTCGATTTCAAAGCGTTCACAGAACCTTTAGACTTTTGTCAATCCCCGATCGATGCACCCTATTCCAAGGCTTATCAAAGCCACACTCCTTTTGCAGCAGGTTAATAGTCTGCTCCTTCGACGCGTCGCGCAACCCCTATACTTGTTTTCGTATACGCGATGCAGCGAACTAGGTGAATGCATTAAGAAGTGTTGCTCGGGTTTATGAAAACTGTATCGACCACCTCGTTCCGCTCGTTATGCGACCTGAAGATGACAACCATTTCTGTTGCGCGACGTCTTGTATTTGCGGGAAGGTTTTATCGCAAACAAATCGCGTGCGCGATCACGACTATATGACAAGAATGTTTCGCGATGCCACGCACAATGCATGCAATATTAACTATTAAATTCCACTTCATATTATCATACTGATTCACAATTCAGCCTCTTACGATTCACATTTCATACTTCGTGCAATAGGACAAGATCCTGACCTAAAAACACACTTTATCGTGCCCAAGAATCACGAGCGTTTCATCTCCATTGGCTTACGTGTTGGGAAAGTAGAGCTTCGTTTTCTAGATACCTTTAAATTTATGTCAAGGTCCCTCGATGCTCTGGCGTGCAGTCTCCTTCCTACAGATTTGACAAGTATTCGGGCGCATTTTCCCAATGACATTCACTTTGCATTAGCGCGTAGATAGTATTTTCTTTAAGACTATGTCAACTTGGAATCTTAACTCGAAGAAAACACGTTGCCACCCAAAAAAGCGTTTTTTAGTCGCCTCTCGGGTACGCACATTTCTGATGACGATTATACACACACAACGGGTGTAGCAAGTGTTTGGCATACAACATTTATCACTGTTGACTTATATTTGAAAATCGATGGGCTTCTCACTGACATTTTCGAATCGTTTGGAAACTTGTGGATGTATGTGCACGCACTCGATCCTACGAATTATCTCACCACAGTCTCTGGTGTGGGACGCCATGTTAAAAATTATGGGGGTGCAGTTGGAACTGCTCATTGACATTGAAATGTTACTCTTTTTGAGGAGGAAATAAGAGGGGGAGGTTTGGCGCAGGTCAGCACAGGTCACATACAAGCCAACAACCCCTTCCTGGGGGACACCTACAATCCGTCGGAGCCCGATTGATATCTTCAATATATTAATTGTAATAATCTGCACGGTCAAGTCATGTCGCAACCCCCACCCATCGATGAATGTCAATGGATCGAGAACATTGTAGCACTGTAGCGCAGACGGTTGAGGACGAGGAACACGGCTGTGTTGGAGGTCGATCTAGTCATCCCGGAACATCTCCATGATACCCTGAGCGACTTACCACTGTCCTGAAACGCGGAATCCACCACAGTCGGCAAAAGAAACTGATGACCACGCATCTTCTCAAACGTCGCTAAATCATTCATGGTCGAAATTTGCTACAGGCGATGAAAATGGGTTACAAGCTCATTTGCATTCTCTCCTTTCGTCCAACGCAGTGGCTTCTTCCCTATCTCAATCTGAACACTGAACTGCGAAAGAATACCACCTCAAATTTCGAAACGAATTTCTTTAAATTGGTGATAGCATTTACGGGAAAAGTTATGAAGCAATCATACACTTTACTCTTTGGAGCAGCAGAAGCGCTCTTTCGAAGATAAACATTATTGCTTGGATAAACAAACAAGCCCACCATGGGGTCACTACCGCATTCACGGCCACGCTGTCAGATGAGTCTGACAAATCGTTGTGAGCAGTTATATAAAAAAACAGACCTGATGGAGTATGAGACATCAATTGATGCGTTTGCGCTCTCCGTACTCGATTGCATGCTTGCTATCCTGCATCGCGATCACGCCACGATAGATATGCGTGAGGTCAGTGACACGGCTATTGACGCGCACGGTAGTCTAATAGTATTGTTCGAGACACTGGGTATTTATCTAGAGGTTGACACACAACGAAACGCAGCAGTGCGTTGTCGTCCTGCGCCATGCACTCTGGACCTTGCCATCGTCTTCTGAAAATCTTCCTCCCACCTATGATAGAGGATCAGAATAAGAGGACAACACATTAGATGAATCTTATCATGTGTGCTATATGCCTAAGGGTGATGGAGCGCCCTATTAAAACTCCTTGCAAACATTTCTTTTGCAAAGAGTGTTTGAAGTTGTGGGTGCTCCAACACTACCAGCCCACTACGTCGGAGTTTACTCCGACACTACAGAGAGAGCAGATGTAATCTATCATCTATGATAGATTACATGCATGATGTGGATGCAGCACTCTCTCTCTCTCTATTGTGGAAGAACGAAACTTTAGAGGTTAAAAATACACTGGAATTTAAAATTTTGAGCGCCTCGACTAATTGATCTCAGGGTTCCACAATAATTTCTGGGGTTCGCATTTTTTTAGTGAAGGGCCATACAATAGTTCCACTCAAGGAAAACGCTATTGACAAATGAATCCATTTAATTTAAACATCAATGTTTCAATTACAATAAAACCCCTCATGCTGTTTCCCCCCAAAAGAAACAAATACAAATGGTAGCCAAATGATAACATAAACACTAACACCTAAATGAAATTTTTCCCTCCACAAAAACTAAAATACACTAAATTTAACTATGATATCATTCTATCACCGTTTAAAATCTCTCTCTCTCTCTTAAACAAATAGAAATACACTGAATTTTAACACTAGCGTAATTTTATCAACCTTGAAAATCTCCCTCTTAAAAAAACAGAAATACACTGAATTTAACAATAACATTATCTTATCAACATTTAAATCTCCCTCTCTCAAACAATAGAAATACACAGAATTTAACAATAGCATTTGCTTATCAACAATTAAATCTGTCTTGGCACTGATTAAGTCCACAGTTCGTGTCCCTTTTTTATAATTTATGCCACTTTATTCATTACGCGCAAGCGCAATACGACGTCGGTTTAAACATCACCAACCGTCGTAAAATACCTCATTAAGATGACCAACCAGGGCAGACCGTAGAGAGTAGTGTCCTCGCAAGGTCGGCCAGGCTCCGATCTCGGGCGATCGCTGAAGGTGTCATCAACGACGACTACCGGACATAGCTCCAATCATTCTCTGCGAGCTCGGCCCCTCCAAGCGCAGCGTAAGCCTAACCTCGTTCATCCGAATGACCACCCGGAAATTGTTCGTCCATGGCTCGGATCGAGATCAATTTATTAAATTTGCCCGATGTTCAAACAAAATCAACAAACACTCGACTCGAGCGCGGCATCTTCAAAAATGAAGTGCTAGTATTTAATGCGAACTCGAAATACTTGATTCAGAGTATTAACGCAAACATAGCTGACACCGAAAACTCAAAAAGCAAGATAGTTAAGTGTCGAAGCTACGAGCTGAGCTAATTACGAGCTACGAGACGACTGTTCAGAAGCTACGAGCTGAGATCAAGAAGAATCTGAGACATGTGAGTTGAGCGAAAAAATTATCTAAGCGATGTGAGCTGACTGATCTGAGCGATGTGAGAGCGTAATTTCATTTTCCATTCCTTAAATGGTCTTACTCCCTTCCTAGACCTCATTGACCACTTCCAAATCTTCCAAATTTTGAATTCCACGTGACCGAAAACTTCCAATGCCAAAACGATTCCTTCTTACGCCTAGATTCTGTGTGGGAAATTTTTAAAGGACTTGGAATATTTTCCAACGCTATCTTCCAACGATTTTTACTGACAAGTTGGTTCTTGTATCCACCCTTGCACATCCTGGGTTATGGCGGTCGGGTTGGGTCGCTTTCCCCACCCCCTCGCTAACTTGCTATTTCTAAAAAGCTATAAATTTCCTTCGACACCAAAGAGCCGACAGTGTGTCGCCGAACCATCCCAGATGTGAGCGCTGCCTTCGTCATCTCTCAACGGCAGGCCTATTAAATTTCTAGCGAGTCGGAAGACTTCCCTTCCTCTCTTTTGAATTTCATACTCCCGAACGAAGATGATTTTATT